>MLYV02000259.1:0-16543 GCA_001913855.2 Hermanssonia centrifuga
AGTCTCAGAATGTTCGTATGTGTAGTGTTGTCGCTCTAGCAGTTCTCAGATTCGAGCACAATCTCCCTAGGGAATCAGGGGACAGAAGGGGGAATCGTATTACAGGCTAGGAACCTGAGGGGGAAAGGGGGAAGGTCCTCTTCTACTCGTCTACGCTACTCGAGCTATGTAGACGAAGTGCAAGGAAGTTTTCAAGGAAGTGAGACATATACAAGCCAATGAGAAGGCAGGAAATGGAAATGAAACGTCCTAGGGACGGAAATGTGAAGGAAAATATTCTTGATAAGCAAAAGACCGCATGGAACGAGTGTTCTCTGCAAGCAAACAAGTCAAAACGACGTAACAATCAGATAAAAGGAAAGATAAAGATCACTGTGAAGCTCTTCTACTCATCCAAAGACCCCAGACACTTGCAATTGTACAGCCATTGAGAGAACTATTCAGTCTTCGAGCACCTCCAGTGCTTACAACGCTGAGCTCAATGTTGCTATTGCAGAATTTCAAACTTTTACAGGGACGCAATGGTTGCCCCGTTAATGTTGTTACCAACTCATTCAAGATCAAGAGACTGCTGATGATGCAGTTTCACCGCTACAATGGTACGTTTCCCTGCTCTGCAGACTGTGTTGATGTCCAAAGGTAATATTTCTAAATAATAGGTGTCCCAACGGCAACTAGCTATCCTGAAGGACAGAGGGGATGGGAGTGTGAACAGGGTAGTATCTAGCTATATTGTAGTGTAGTGGGAGTGTGATTGAGACTTGCAATTTGCTTCCGCTGGCTATGTCAGCCCTCTGCAAATTGCAAGACCGCTGTGACCTCCTCCTTCCTCTCACCTTATACTACTTGACTTGGGTATAATTCTACACCTCTATAATGTCTCCTTTGAAATTGTCCAAGGTCCAGATGATCTCATCAAAAAAGGGCCCCTCTAAAACAAGGAAGGTTGACCAGCCATCCAGTCTCGGAGCTTTGCGAGCAGCTGCTGACGCGGGGAAGAAGGAATGGATGCATTCAAAAAACACATCTGAAGCTTATGCCGGCTACGTTAAACAAGCTCAACAGTGGGTCCTTTAGGTGGTCAATACAGCTCCCAGAACTGGGGAGAGTACCCTGCTTGATATAGACAATAAACCCCAACCGATCAAGTGCGAAGAGTTTGCGCTGGTCTTTGGAAACCCACCAAATCGTCATTCGGCTCATGCTCTTGAGTTGTTCTTAGTCCAAAAGTGTGTTACTGAGGAGAATGGCAAGTCAACATGCGACTCTATCTATTCTGCATTAAAAAAACACTGGGAAATGATGTGAGCCGAATTTCATCAGACCTAAATGAGCATCCGGCAAGCTAGACAAAAATTCTGACACTGTTGTTACTTTGTAGGGATAACGACACATACCATGGAAGCTATTGCTACAACAAGTTGACAGATACTGTCACAGGAAACCCAGCATCTTCTGCATGGGTGCAAGACATGCTTCAGGCCCTCAAGAATAGGTTGCAGGCGAACGGTGCAGGAAATCAGAATCATGCTGAAGCCATGTTGATAGAGGACCTGCGTAAAACGCTTGATTGGTCCACATTGCAATGCCCGAGCAACTGGCTTGAAAAAGAACTTGCCGATGTTGACACTCTGCATTTTGTAGCAAAACATCTAATGATGCGAGCATTTGCAGCATCAGGGTTTGTTATCTGGACAAGGTAAATATTGATCACTAGTGTAGCATAGGCAATTCAGACTAACATTGTAATCTGAAGGAACTCTGAGTTATGTGGGCTGCAGCGTAAGCATTACAAGCAAGATTGCATAGGACCGCCACCATATCACACACCTTTTGACCTCGTTAAACTTCAAAATTGGAAGGGTTGGACAATGAAGAGTGGGAACACTCACACTATTCTCAGTGAGAAAATCAAATTTCTGTTGCATTACCTTTGCTAACCACTGTGACCTTTTGCCATGGTATTGCACCTAATCCACCGCTATCCAGGACACGATTATGAAATTTATCACCACCATGGCAATGATATGGCATTGAACATGCGTAGCCACTTACAAATATGGCTCACATTTCTGAAGCACAAGGTTTTGAACCACCCGCTTGCTGCAGACGAGTACATTTTCCCAGCATTTGCGCTTAATGGCCTGATCCATGCACACAAGAGTATTGATCACAGCCTTATACAAAAATATATCAATGAATTTGCACTAGAGGCAGGTATTCTCACCGAGTACTCAACCCACTGCTTTCATCGAGGCGGCACACAGTACCAGTTTATGTACGCTTCAATTGGAGAATGATGGCCGTTGGTGATGATTAGATGGTGGGGAGGCTGGGCCGAAGGTGAAAACGTGAGATTAATTCCAAATGTGATGGTCACAAACTATGATACTCACGGCATCAAATTCCATTTGGGACCTCATAGGCTGACACCTTAATCAGGTATCTTATTGATGAATTACATGAGACAAACTTCAGCGACGTGTTGTCCCCTCCGCCCTTTGCAACACCGCCTCGGACAAACATTCACCTCAACACTCCCTGGTCTCCTTCCACCAACTCCACTGACTCCCGCTTGGATTGGTCGTCATCTGTTCCGACGACATCCTCAGGGTCTGATGATTCATCCCTCTATGCTCGCTCTGAGCAGTCGGTCGATACCAATGCCACTGATCCTTGAGAGGTAGATGACATCGATCTTGCCTGGGAGGAGGAGGAGGAGGAGGGGCGCCCTCCCACACCAGACTTGGTCAACATACTCCTAACGGATGCTCTCTTGCT
This sequence comes from Hermanssonia centrifuga, assembly GCA_001913855.2. NCBI lineage: Eukaryota > Fungi > Basidiomycota > Agaricomycetes > Polyporales > Meruliaceae > Hermanssonia > Hermanssonia centrifuga. Next base: position 2,782 of record MLYV02000259.1, read on the forward strand.
TATCGTCAAGGATTGGACGAACCGCAGACATATCATTCAAAGAGTGGTGGATCGAATAATTTCAACTTTTCCTCAAATGGTCCGTAGTTTAAAGTAAGAGGGTTCTCTTACTCTATTATATCAGATCTGATTTGCCCTAGTCAACTGAATCTTCTTACGCCTCTTCCATTTCATGGAGAGGTCAACACCGTGCGTTGGTACCAGTCCATTTTGGACTCCATTGTAGCACCAAATATTGTGCTATACAACCGCCGGTTCATGGTCACCCATTCAATAAGTTTCTCATTATCAATCCTTCACATTATAAACTCATTATATTTTCTACATAGCGGGCCGTAAGCAGATGGCGACAGCATGGGTCTCCAATCTTGGGACGCCCGATGACTCCGCCCTCTTCACCAGGGTCCCTAACGTCTGGGTCAACTGCGTTGACTTCAGACGATTCTAACAGGTCGCTGTATGTGTGGGGTTTTGATTCTGATGGCCCTCACCAACGATGGCCTCAGACAAGGGAGATCCTTGAACGTGGGGTTGATAGTAAATGTGGCCCAGTCGAAATGTAACTTAAACTATGACTCGCACTTGTGTATCCTATCATTGTATTCTGAAAAGTCAGCGACAACTATCTTTGCACAGCGCACCCGCCCTAAAAGAATAGGTGGTTCATGTAAGTGGCCATTATATTTCCGCGGTACCACTAGTAGCCTTGTAGCGGTCTGCACATAGATAGCATGAAGTATGTATTAACTTTTCAGTATGGCTTCACATATGAGGCATATGTTTACATATCTCCAAAATTTGATATAGATATTTCCGTTGGCCTTGATTCCATACTTTGTATCCTCCAATATATTTATTATTTATTATTGCAGATCGCACTGTGGGCCATGCTAAAAATTCAGTGGAAATCACTGCCAACAAAAACAGTTTGAAATGTTTTGAAATTATTTTTGCATTTATTGTACTGAAGAATACTGATCACATATTTTGAATTGTTTACTGTTATTGTATTCGCAGTTTTTGTTTAGTTATTTAGAGTGATCAACATTTTATTTACATATTTTGAATATACAGATATAATATTTGGCTGATGTGACTTCAGTCACACTATGTGCAGTTTACTACCCAAAACGTAACCAGTTTCTAACCGCCGAATACGCCTCTTGGTCAGCTGTGTGTCGCCATATGATCAGAACACAGATAACTCAGATAGAATCGAGAAGTCCGACTCTGCACGGCCTTGATCAATACCAGAGTCATCTGGCATGCATGATAACAAGGGGTCATTCGTTTTCAGAGGGATTCTTCAGATAAAACTATTTTTGATATCGGAAGATTGTTGGCTGGAGGGAAGGGGTTTTCAACAATTCCGACTATACTGACTATACTGCCAGGACATGAGAAAGCTATGCTTCCACTATCAAAGATACGCCGAATACAACTTACAAAATTTCTATCAGGTCACCGAGAAGTCACCGAGCAACAATGGCAGTGACAATTCGGGTCATGGTCCAATTGAACATTCTCTGTAGGAATCAAGAAGATATCGGGGCTCAGGATCAGAATGTAAGCGGACGCGCCTTCTTGGGACGAAGCTGACCTGGGCAACAAGACTCCCTGGGTGTTTACTCAGTTGAGAAACAGTTTTATGAGTCTCTGAGGGCCCCGGAGAGATGAAGGCATGTGTTGAACTTGAACTACCCACTGGCAATTTTTGGGAAACGGATGATGAGCGCTGGAGCGCCGAAGACACGTGGTAGCCCAGGGTAACAATTCCGGGCCGGAGCTCCCATCAGTGGCGCGTGCACGAAGTTCAAGTTGAACTTCGACTCGGGGACTCGGATTTCGTATATTCCATCACTTACACTTAGTTCGTTTCAGGAGGGAGCTCTCCAAACGAGTCACACATCCGGCGTCCGGAACGATGAATTTGCCGTTCAACGCTCAACTACCATCTTTCCGCCGCTACACCGTACGCGATTTCATTGCAGGTCGCCTTTTGGAACACTCCGAGTGCGCTCATGAGGCCCACAAGCAACAATGGTGAGAGATTCATCCCTTTTGGTGTTATGGAGCTCATATTACTCCAGGATTTTTCTTCATGTCAATACCGATACATACCGCGCACTACGACCTCGGGCCTATAGGGGAATGGTTCTTTGTGACACCAGGCTTTTCAGATGAATATGCATATATTGGTTCAAGTATCTGGCAATGCGCTAGGCCATTTGCGAATGCCATATTCTTGAACCACAGCACGTCGATTATTATTAAACATATAGAACAAGACCTAGGATACTGGCTGAATCCTTACGGCATGGAGCCAGCCGAGATTTCAGAGTGTTTCTCGCAGGTACTGCATTTCTTTCTTTCGCCCTGTAAATGCCAGTGCTAAGTACTGGGTTGTTTTACTATGAATTACAGCCTATCTCTCGTCATTTCACGGTCGGCAACCACAAAGTCTCACGCGATCCAATTCATATTGATGCAGTAAAAATGGTCTTGGATTATGTCCACGTTGTTGCACAACATCATAACAGAGCTTCGGGTCGTACAACTACGAGTCACATTCGGTGGGCTCCAGACACAAGTCCTGCGCCGGATTATCCTGCGCCGGACTTTCGTTCCCTGCTCAACAGCGTATCCGGGGCAAGTGCGGTGATCCTCTCGATGCGACACCTGGGAGCCTATGATGGTGGCGTTGAATATCTGCCTGAACGGCTGATGAAGCCCCTAGTAGACCTTCTATTCAACTCGTATCCTGTGACTTTCCTATCGTGAGTAGCTTCGTTCGAAAACTCTCAGATTTGTCTCAGATACATCTGTTCCATAGGGGTACAGATTGCACAATCTCTAGCCAAGCTGCACTGAAAGGAACATTTCCCCTGCTCGTTATTTGTAAGAGTCCCAATCTTTCATGCCTTTAAATTGTCTTCCTTACTGTTGTCAGGTGGAAGTAGCAAATATACAGTAGCATCCAGAATGGAGATGGCAGCAGCTGTGCGGCCGACGCTGAATCAAATGATTCGTGACCACGACCCTACGATTCAACTACCAAGACACTGTTTCGTTTACGGGCTGCATTGGTCACAGTTTTTTCTGCATATATTCATTCATTTCCCAGTCCATATCCCAGGCGATGACGCAGATTCCGGTCGCTGGGAGTTCTGTCAAGTAGTGGTGTCCGAACACGCGATAACATTGAAGGAGTTTCCTCTGGAATTCCAGGAATTCCGCTGGCACACTCAAAACGACATGGTGCTCGATCGCTGGCGATTGACGATTGCCTTGGCTTCTGTCCAAAGACACATGTCCCTCTTAGAACAAATCATATACCCCTCTTCGGATGCTAGCTCGTCTCAGAGCGTGGCTTATAGTCCATTCGTCAACGGGATGGCTGACGACAGCATAGCATGGTAAGACTTCTTGTGCGCCATCCAAAACTTGTCTGACGTTATATTTAGCCTCTCTTCCAGCTGTTTCATTGCCGATGTTGCCCCAACATCAAATGATCGATTTTCTCTACCTGACTTTCCCCGCATGCGCACATATTGGCGCGGACCTCGATTCTCTGTACCTGCTGAGTGGATCGTGAGTCCCCTCTTTCTGTGGCAGAGTTCATACTCGCTCAAATAGTCCGTGTCTCATTAGCCCATCGATGGGACCATAATCGAAACTAAAACAGGAATCTGGGCAGATGAAGCGAAGGAGCAAAAGCGAAATCTAGGCCTCCTATACCTCGATCGCCTCCGAACATATCTGGTGCCGATACCAAAGGAGGCCGTCTTGCACAATCAATTCCTGGAGACGTATTACGGGCCCGATTTCCTCCATCTAGTTCATTCTCCGCGCGCGCACGTTGCTACCAGATGCGCAGCAGAGGACTTGGAATCAAACACTCTACCTCATTTATACAGAGTAGCGGACTTCCTAGCCATGGCAGCTGCCTCCTGGCATGACGTGAATATTTTCATAGCTACCCTATTGGCCGGTTTCCATGGGTATAGCGTACGATGGTAAGTATATAGCCTACTCTGTTTTCGATACTCCTGATGATGAATTCATTATTCAGGAATCCGACCACGATACGCTATCCCTTCCCGACTGACACTCCCCAATCACGGTTGTGCATTGTAGACTTCGCTGTGGCGATTCAAACGATTTTGCCAACGACACCGGTTACAATCCATAGAGCACGCAATCTTCCTTTATCGATATGCAGCCCGGCGGTGCTGCTTGGCGTGCGTACCCTCGATATGAATTCAATGGGGTCTAGTGTCAGCCCCCAAGAGATTAATGAAATCACTCAGTTCATGAAACCGCACCTCCAGCTGATGCGACTGTATTCCACCTACTACGAGAAGTCTCATCCATCGGCTCAATTTGCCCCCACCTTGCTCTGCTCGTTGCTCAAAGCCGGATATCTACATATCCTCTCCTTTGCCTCAGGCCCCTGCGAATCGTCTGCTCCAAATGTCCAGCTTATCGACAGCCTGCCGTTTGCGTTACAATGCGAAAGCGAGGACAATCTCCTCGACCGTATGCGTATTGCAATGGCGCTGTTCACCTTACAAAGGCATGTCGCCAAGATCTGCTCGGAATGGGACGATAGTTGCTGGCCTCTCGAGATGCTTGCGGACGAGCACGAGTGTATCGTGGACGTCACTGGAGCGACCACACCTTCTCCATCCGCCTATATGGACCACGATGATAAGAGCTGGTGGTATGACCCAGCATGGATGAGTGAAGGTGAAACGGAATCATATGATACGGAGTCCCAAGAAGGCTCAAGCGATGATACGGACTCACGGGAAGAGTCGAGCGACGACGAACAGTCACAGAACGGGCCGAGCGACGATCAAAGCTCACAGGAAGGGCCACAGGACAATCAGGATCACGACAAACCTTGTCAGGATAGTGCCAATACTGGCTGGCAGGAACCAAAGGACACTAAGGACTCCGACGCACTATCAAAGATGTCTACCGAAGAACCCATGGATCCTGATTTCGAAGAGGACTTGAACTACCTTGAAGACTCAGACGAGGAGAGAGAGAACGGGGCTTATAGTAATTCGTTGAAGCGGTCACGGGCACATTCGCGGAGGCTGGTATGCCGGTGGGTACGCGGGCTACCTCAGGAACAATATGATGCGAGAACCTCTGAGCTTTGCTATGAGGAATGGTGACCCCGGACCTGCGGTTCCAAGATAGTAGGACACATCTTAGGCCATACACGAGTCCCACTTCCAAATGTTTCCGCAGTCTCCGCTTTCTGTTGGGTTTCCAAGTTATGTGTAACCAAAATGACAACATTATGTTTCCACACTCGTTCAGAATGGGCCGACGAATGTGTAGTGCGAGGGAGAGCTCCAGTGAGGGACCAAGACAATTGATTTTGCGACAACATATGCAATAATCAGTCAATGAGGCCTGTAGCCTGAGGTACATCATGATGCATGATAAGTGAGACATGGGGTGGTTCAAGGGACAAAGTAGGATTACACTTCTACTAGTACAGGCTCATAGCTCATTCCGTGTGCTTTTTAGGTTGTGTCGTTACAGTCAGTACAAACCTGGCATATCGGGGGCGTATAAACAAGGGGCAATCAAACGTAGACACTCGATTCCAGACTTTCCATAGTTCGCAGTACTAGCGGCACATGGGGCTACAAAGTTGGATTCAGTAACGATTCGACTCCGAGACTATTTACAGTCGCTTGTCAAACTTCCCTTTCAGCATACTTCAGACCACATTTTAGACAGCACATCGGGCTACATCCATGAGGGTTCCAATCAGTAATGGTGCGAGGTTCTTTTATGTCGGGATTGTGGGGCTCGTACTATCTATATATACGGCACGACATGTATAGCTACAAAGATTTACTACGTAAGCTAGCACTAGTCGTTGTCAGAAAGAAATCCTCGTCCTCGTCCTCCTCCTCCTCGAAGGGCGCATGGCGGGGAACTTCAAAGGATGCATTAGGGAGGGAAAATTTGGCACAAAACGGCGGATGATAAATACCTTCCGGTAACGGCCATTTCTTGTTTTCTTCACGAACTTATACTTCAGCCTACCTACCGAGCGCAGGTAGCGCAGTTCGTCGTTTTCGTCCCTCAATACCTCGTGGAAACTATCCTCGAAACCGACGATGAGCTCCTGGATGGGGATTAGGTACTCGTACAGTATCAGTACCCACAACACGACTTCACGGGACCGGTCTTTCCGCTCAGTATGAATAGTGATGGTCTTGATGGTCTTGATCTTCGCTAATGGACTATCCTCGGTGAGTGCTGTGATGACGAAGGCTGCGTTGACCAAAGTGTAGGCTGCAGATGATGCTAGTATCTGACATCGAGACATGTCGGGATTATGAATATACACTGGGCGCTGGTCACCGCCGCGGCACTCACCATGCGCAGGGTCGATTGTGAGCTTAACGGCGCTACCGAATCGGTCCAGTCCATTCATTGCTATAAGCGACATGTTCTTGATAAAGTGCTGCTGCTCGTGATTCAGATCCAAGTCAAAGGGCGTCGTCTCTCCTCGAGCCTTCCTTCTCTTCCCAATCAACAAATCAATGCCAGACACGATGTCTGTGCAGTTACTCAGATGGATACAATTTAGAAAGGGTGGTACGGTGCGACGTCGAGGGAGAAGGACTGGCTGAGTCTCGGGTACATCTGAATTACTAGGCCATGTCAGCTTGTCGAGGTACAGGAATCGCAGGGAGGGGATTTCGTCGACAAGATGGGCCAGATCAGCGAAGGATTCAAAGCTCGCGTTCTGGATGAAGAGACGTGAGATGGGGGATGTTGAGAATGAGGAATGGACTCTTGGCAGTCCATCGTAGATGGAACGGAAACATCCACTGGCAGTGTCGTCGAGATCAAGATCAAGCTCGAGCTCGATTGATCTGTGTGGGTTTAGAGAGAGCTTGGGGACTAGTCGGAGGGTGACGAGGTGGATCCATGGAGCGGTCGGTGTCCCTTTCTGCACTAGCCATAGCGTCTTTATGTAGCTCGCGATGTGACTGTGCGGTGATTCCATCAAAGAGAGTAGCTTGACCACATCTTTGCCTGAGCATAATTTGACCCACTCAAATGCCACCGCATGGCATCGAGAGGCCCATTCTTTGCACGCAAGGGCCATCTGGGCCACCTGAAACCTCTCTTCCTTCCGTCTGCACTGGATAAAATCCAAGACTCTTCCCAATATTTCACCAGGAAAGCGAGCCCCTATGTCGTGTAGTACGCCGGCGGTGGGGTCGTCGGGTGTGGAGGAGGGAACATAGGTAGAATCATTGTATTCGGTTGCCCGGAAGCTATTGAAGTTGTGGTTATCTGGATCGTCTTCAAAATCCGAGATGGTATGCGAGCGGATGACATTGGGCAAGTGGAAGACCCCGTATGGACCCCTTCCTGCCCGACACCAGATCCGAGCCGATCACGGCTCGCTATCTGCCGTAGTCGCCCGGCCTAATTCGCCTTCGCTTCCCTTTAGAAACGTACCCAGGTTACGACCCTGATCCTCCTCGTCCTTTTCCCTTTTCTCGTGCCCGTGCTCGGATACACCGGCTGCCTCTAGACCCGGTCCACCGTCTAGACCCTCCCGCCGCATGCTCCCCGCCATCACTCCCCTCGGCAATCCCCTTCCCGCCCTCGCGTTCAATATCCCGCCCTCTCTTTTGGCGCTAACATCTCCTCACCGCCCACCGGCGCCTCACATCGTCGGCCACGACGAGCTCAACACCTCCCTCACTAGTCGGCCTTTTTTCTTACTGTCCTGGCAGATACATCAGTACTTGTAAATATGTATAATATATGACCCAATAGACATCACTACTTAATGCCCTATGTTATGCATACTGTTTGACTTACCCCAGCCACTGCTTACCATAAATGGAAACTATACAGTTGCCGGGAATGTCCGTGCGGCTGAGCGCCCGGTGATATTTAGACTTCATTGTCCAATTCGCAATGTGCCTGATGATCGCTTTGCTTCTGCCGCCGGCTTCCACGAGGCTTCCTGCACGTGCAAGCATGTTTAACGGCTCACAGGCGCTTCGCGTGTCATTCACCACCGACCGACCACTAGCTGGGCTGCCGACTTGCTGCCTCTCCCTCGCCACCCGTCTCTCACCGCCATTACCTCACAACTATGCATAGGGTCATCAAGATTCGCGCCAATAAGAGGGTGAGGACGGTCGCCAACGGTTCTCAGGGCGTCAAAGGGACAAAGACCACAGTCTTGCAGATATCGAAGCAACGCCGGGATGCTCTTCAACGGAGGGAGGAGATGATGAAAGGTAAGTAACTCACTTCACTGTCCATTGCTTATGGCTCACATGCTTCGTTTAGCAATGCCTCACGACACACGAGCGGCCGTAAATACAATGCTCGCTGAGCACGGCGCGTCCCCTGACGAACTAACGTGGGGCGACTATGGCTTAGAAGACGCATCCGAAGTGCTAGCTGATGAAGACGAGGAGTGGGGGGACCTGGATCCATCTCATGAAGGCGGGGAGTATGGTGACTTGGTGCGAGAGACATTGTCTCGGGCTGCTGCATCTAGGTATGATTATTCCACTCACTAGGAAAGTAGTAATCTCACTGAAACTTTATCATAGACAGCACAATGTCGTCCTTGCAACATTAAAAACACGGAAAGAGCGTTTGCTGGCCATCCGTCGCAACTGGGAGGCCCAGATGGACGCCCTTGTCGAGGCATACCTCGCTTGGAAACATGGGGGGGTGTTACCATCCTCCTCGTTCGAGGAACTGTCCACTCCACCCCCTACTACTGGATCTGTGCATGAACAAGATGACACACCCATGCATGACTCTCCTGCGGCGGTTGGTGGGCGGCACGTCTTCGATGTGGTGGCAGTTTGGACTCATGGTATGTACAGTTCTTTCGTGATCAAGGTGTGTTTAACTTACAATCCTCTAGTGCGCAACACCAAACTCGCCGTTGTGCAAGCTGAAGGGGAGCCAGCAAACGTAGCACTCGTTCGCTGTGGGCTCCTAGGCTGCTCGCCGATCGATCCGTCGGTTGCGTTCAGCCTTGATACGTTGGAGTTGTACCATCGGCTTCGTCGCCGGCATCCTCGTCTCGGCATTCAGCCTATGATGAGGACGTTGTGCGATTTACATGATGTAAGTCTGCACATTGTCAACTGTGATGTGCACATCTGACATTACTACATCAGATAAACTATCATGAGTGCTATCGAGATCAACTCTCGATAGCATTTGATGCGTACCTCGACATCCTCCGCCGTGTACGACAAAAGGTGGATGTAGCCCTTGGGCACAACGTACCAGATTGGCGAATGAAAAATACATGCGCCCCATGTAATTACAAGGTCAGAAAGCCTAACCTTGTACTGTGTACCAGCTACTGATGTGTTCTCCAAAGCTTGAAGACGAGCCCGAACTAAACCCATCACAACTCCTTGCCATGGACGGAAATAATTCGGCGAAGAGGGTCATGAGCGCGGGAGTCGAAGATACAGCGCGCTTTGACAGCGATTATTTCCTGTCTCGGGAACAAGTAGATCGCTTCAAAGACGAGGTGAAGCGACGTGGGCGAGTGAAGGAAATGAAACCTGTGGAAGCAGACGTACGTAGACTTTGATTTTACCAGTTCCTTTGAGCTGATCGAGCATAGGCTAGCGACGTAGCATCCGAGTCTGACGATGACGATGATGCACCGTGGCTTGTTGACTCGGCATCCCCAGGGGACGCATGCGATGGGCAAGAGAAACCGACGCCGTGTACCAAGCGATGGAAGGCGAGCGCTGCGGAGCATGAAAAAACTGCTCTCAATGTTTATCACCAGACGGGTATCTTTGCCTGCGCCTGCCGCCACTCGTTCATAGTCAAGGTGTCGGAGATGGTCCGAAGTGGAGAGCTGTGAGTACATGCTCCTAGCTGTGGCATTGTCGCTCACTACCGACTTCTAGGGCAAAATATCCCCTTGCAGTCATACATCACCTTCTGGAGACATCAAATGAGAAGAACAAGGCCATCGGGTATGATATAGGGTGCGCGTTCGACGCTACAATCAATTCAAGCCCGTTGGTTGGCCCGCTTGCCCGTGAACACGGCATCAAATTTGCAGTCAACGCATTCCATGGGTATGCACATAATCGGCTTTGCCAGTTGACTAACCATCCACTGTATAAGAGTGGGTTTGGACTGGAGGATTTAGAGACCCTTGAGCGGGTATTCTCGTCGTCTAACAATGTTGCACGGACCATCCGCTACGCAAGTCAATTCCACTGGAAGCAGGCGCTCAATCTGTTTTTTATGCAATGGGATGAGGAAAAGTATGCGGAGCTTAGTGCGTGTGCTATCATAAGGATGTGGAAAGTGTCTAACCTACCAAACAGCAAAATTCCTGTATAATAACTACAGGCAGGCCCTTCAGATTATCGAGGATTTTACTCCGGAAGTTAATCGCATGAAAGAAGTGCTGGGCATCGAGGACGTAGATATTGTGCGATGGGCTGACGAAGAACATAAGTTCCTAGTTGAGTTGAAGAATGAGCCAGAGGAACGAGTACTGGAATCTGCGTACGTAGAGGCCCTGATCGCTCGTGACAAAGCTAAGTATGAATGCCTACTATATCTTATTTAATATACCTCTGACGAATATCAATAGTGCAAAATGGCAAAAGGTCTCTTCGGACTTTCTAGCCACAGACGGTCAGGACAGTCGAGACGAAGCAAAGACGCGTCGTTTGGAAACGGCCCGTCGTCACGCAATGCACGAAATGACACTTACCATTCGAGCGGTGGCAGACTTGGAACAGAAGCTTGAACTCAAGGATACATGGACGCCAAGTGATCCACAGTACCAGGAAACTCTCGCCTACGTACAAAAGCGACACTTCCACCGCGCTCTTGACAAAATACAGCAACTTGTTGTGCAACGTCTGTTTGAGCTTTCGAAGGCAAATATCGCAGGAATGGGTAAGCGGAGCGTGCTACTCATGTGTATCCTACTGATTCCTTCCTTATAGGTTACAAGCTTCGTACGCACATAGGTAAAGCCATGAAGACTCGAGGAAAGGCGATCCGGACCGCATTGAGTAAGTACAACAAACTAGCTGTCCTAATGGAGCCCAAGGCGCCGACCCTCCAATGGAAGGACATCGTCAACTACACATTCATCGCGGAGTTCGACCTCCTCCGTAACTCCCATTCCCATCAAGACATAACCAGTAAGCCGTGGGCCATCCAGCTACATCGAGAGGTTGCCGCAAAACATTTCAAAGTCATTCGAGCTCACGACGAAATTGTACGCCTCAATGTGGAAAGCCGTCGCCTGCTAACTCGAATTTGGGATGAAGAGAATGAGTTCAAAAATGTTGTTGCTAACCTAGAATGCACAGACAGGATTCTTGCAGCTGAAGTACAGTCCAGGTACCTCCGTAGGGCTCGTGTCAATAGAACACATGTTGTTCGTTTGCGTGCTATGCAAGCCCTACCAGGTTATACTGGGTGGATGTCCCCTGGTAGAAGGCTCGGCTCCCACACAATTGCACAGGCGAGAGATCACGAAGCTGATGGTACAGAGGGATTAGAGTCGGGTGAGGCTGATGTGCTACGTGCAGAACTCGAAGGTGCAGACGAAGGGGATATTGCAGATGATGAGGACATGAATGAAGAGGTGACCGTGATGACGGATTTCATGGAGAATTTGGTGGTCCAGCAAACTAATGTTACAGTGAATGGTATACCTAGAGATATGCTGTCGGAGTGGAGCTTATAATATATGAAAATTCGAATATTCAATGGTCAAATTTGACTTGCATATGAAGTCTGAGAAACCGAGTGTCTAAACTGGCAGCAGTATGAATCATATGAAAACTACAATGACGGCTGTGAAGATATATAGCAATTGCTATTATATTTGTGGTACATTTGAACATTCTACTGTACATATTGTAGTCATATTACTCTTAACTGGACCTAGCCATAATGATTTGAGCTTGAGATAATGGAAACTTCAGTTTAGTGACTGAGATCACAGTGAAATCTCGAATGACGCTGTGAATTTGTCGGTAGTTTAGCTTTAAGCTCTGGCTGCCATGAGCGCGCTAGGCACTCAGGCGACGAATCTTCGCACACGAGCTCTCCCAACTTCTCAGGCACTCTACACTCCTGAAGCAATCCGCACCTATGCTGACAATCAAGATGGCTCCGGCCCTCTCGGTGCTGCTCTTGATATTGAACGTTTCCGGCAGCGATTAAACGTACATGCCGATGGAAATGAGCAACTCAATGGTCAACGGATTCTTCATTCCCACTTTTGCTTGAAGCCCCGCGACCGCTTGCTTGCTGCGCACGAGGGACTGCGTGATGTTCACGATGCAGTATGTATGTTTACTTTGATTGTCCTATACGCTGATATAGAATTCTTGCTACTCATCTGTAGGTAACTGGTATATCAAGATTGGCCGATGTCCTCTTCGTTGGTTTTGCTGTGCGGCCAGACTGGAATAGTAACCACGAACTCAGCCTTGAAGGCATTCACATTGAGCAAGTCTTCTCGCGCCAATTGCAGCAAAACCCTCGTTATCGTGAAGCCCTTGACAAACTTGAACGCATTGTCCGGGAAGACTTAGCATTCCCACACATATACGGCTTTCCTTCCCGCCTTGACACAGTAACTAACGGCTCGGGTTACCTCGTCAACAAAGCAACTCACCGTATTGTTAGGCATCCCGTCCGCCTCGCTTCTGGTATCTCCCCACCTAGTTCCCAAGTGTTGAGATGTGAGAATGATTCAGAGCAACAACGTGTACGAGACTCAGAGAATCGCTGCCGCCTGCTAGATGGGGAAACGAGTAAGTACTCATCACTATTTCACGCTAGCCATTTAACCCTTAGAACTGCTCTTATCTAGCTCTCAACTCAACGATCTCTCGCCAGCACCAGCGCGATCAAACCGGAGAAATTACCCTGGCATCCTTTCCACAGCTGGGCCCCCCTGAAGAACGATCTACACGATCACCGCTGCCTATTGCTCGTCATGAAATGGCGAACACAACTACTACTAGTGCACTCCAGGATACAATCACACCGCGAAGTTCTTTTCTACCACCTCGGACCCGTCTTACTACCCCTCGCAACGTGCTACCCACCCACCCCCATAGTACAAACTACACTACGGCGCCCATACGCTCAATTAGACTTCGGAGAGGTACGTACTGTATTACCGCAGTGCCAGAGCGTCTGCCGACTAATGCACAATCAGTTAACAGCATAATTACTGTTCCTTCAAGCTCTTCAGAGTCTGAGAGCGCTTCAGATTCCGATTACCGTGATGGCACACTGTATGAACCTCACACAACAGCGATGTGCACACTCCGCCCGGCAGGACGCGACGATAGCTGGATCGTACCCCACCAGGTTCACCGCGGCTTCGAGCAGCAAGGTTGCAACGTAGTGAACCACTGGGAGTGCAAGCACGATCGTCATCCGAGTTGCAGCTTCCTACCTATGGTCAGCACATCGCACACATCGCATCCACACTACATTTCGAACCTGCGGTGTGCGACTGGCTCTCTCATCATGACATCGGTCCCCAGGGCCTCATGCAAATCAACTCGGCCCTCGATTCGGACCCCTCTACATGGATTAGAGTATTTAGAGATGCTGGGTTATCATTCATAGAGGCTAATGAGCTTCGCGAACTCATAACGGACGTCGCTATCGAAACGGTACAATTACAACGACTTTCTGCATGGAT
>MLYV02000260.1:0-19614 GCA_001913855.2 Hermanssonia centrifuga
TAGGAACTGGGGGAACTCTTCTCTGTTGTTTTAGATGAAGTACAGGGGTTTATATACTAAATTCAAAGTAAAGGTTCGAAAATATCAAATAAAATCAAAATCAAACCAAATAAAAGGTGAAACCAGTGCAGACCATATGCTAACGAACCATATGACAGCAGACCATGTGGTGGAAACAAAAGACGAAGAGAACAAGGCATGAGGAAAACAATAAGAAAGCTAAAAGGCCAGATGCGAGGCAAAGGTCATAGCTCTCATACTACTGATAAACAAGCCAAGATACTCCGGGAAACTGATCTCCGAGTGCTTGGACCTCTTTGTAGGTATGACTCAAACCTTTCTGGCACAAAGATCGGAGATCTGGTTCGAAGATCTGGGATCTGGTTCGAATCTCGTAGGTTAGAACTGGTGAAGGAGACGGAGACAGAAACGGAAGATGGGAAAGTGAAATCGGAGAGTATGCTAGCATAAAAATGGGGGTGTATCACCGCACCCTATTATATCTCCTGCTGAGGTGGGGATTTTTTTGTATACAATCGGATACTCACCGAGAAACGGAGGGCCGTAATGATAGATTAAAGGACCTGTACCTCATAATAGTACAGATGCAGGGTCTTGGGTGTCATTATTGCAAATATCCAGGCCCGACGACTCTCTTCTGTGTCGCCGTCAAAATCAAAGTTTTCAATCACTGCAAGACATATAGATATTTCACAATCAGAATTTCAATGGATAGCTAAGAGCCTATAAGAGGTATCACCTTGCTTGACAAGGTCCTGTCCTTTGACAATTGATCCTCGAAATCACCCACCCGCGGCGCTCCATTGTTTGCCGCATTTCCCCGAGGCGCTTGCCCCACCCTCCCATGATTTCACTCTACTCCTCTCTTTTGTTCCCTTTAACGTTCTCTTTACCCATGCGATATCCAAAAGTACACAATAATTCCTTCTACTCTTCAATAGTACACATTACAATAAAAGTATTACATTTGAGAAAAGCCTCTGCACACTACAATAAATTACTGTGCATGCCTAGCACAAGCAAGGTATCTGTCGCTCGAAGCGACCCTTCATGCATACATCCTGAGGAAAATTCTCGGCCATCGCTCAAGGGTGGTCTTCGGTTCGAACCCGAATTGAAGCAACTTTTTGAGACATCAGAGATCACAGCCACGTGGCTATGTGCGCATATAACCATACATTGCCTCTCGCATCTTGGCAGCTCCCCCCATTGCTCAGCTTTCTTGTTGTCCTGGACAGCTCATCTCCATTTTCGTCTCCTCCTTTCGCTCTCTATCCACCACGTCCGCCAACCTCAATCATGGCTCCGAATGTCGACAGTGCTGGTAACTCTCACGTTGAGCCGGTCGATGAGGAGACTGCTGCTGTCTCCGTTCCTGATACAAGCGATACCGGCGAGAGTGGCAAACTTAAGATGATCGTGCAGCTGGTGAAGAAGTGTCTCGGGGTGAAGGACATTGCTTCCATGTGCGTTCGCGAACCCCCCTCATACATCATTGATTGACGTGGCTACCTTGGCCTACCCTTTCATTCAACAGGCGACTCTCATTACCGGCATCCCTACTTGAGCCCATCCCTAACTTGGAGTACTGGCAGTACTTGGATAGGCCCGACTTGTTTGCTGCGTGAGTCTATCTCACCTGCCCTCTCTTACCCATTCTGATAGATCTTGCTGGCAGTATCAATGACTCCGAAGATCCCCTCGAGCGGATGCTGGCCGTTCTGCGTTTTACTTTCTCGAAGGACCTCAAATTTATTGTGCGTGTATTATCTATCACCTTTGAGCCATTGTGCTTACCGTTGAATCGCCGCAGCATGGCAAGGTCTGCAAACCTTATAACTCCGTTTTAGGAGAACATTTCCGGGCACACTGGGATGTAATACCTGTCGCCTATACCTCCGAGCCCGGCCAGCCCCCTGTTCAGCACCTATACCTTGCCCCCGCTGCTGCAGAATCCGTTTACTCAACTCTTACACCGCTTGACACCGCCCGCTCGGAGACGGCCAGCGTGAAGAGTGGCAAGAGTGGCCTCAGCGTACAAAGTTCTGCCAGTGTCACCTCCAGAGGTACCTCTGTACCTGGCACACCAGGCAAGAGCACACCTGCTACCTCTCCGGAGCTCTTCGAAACACAGCTCGATGCAGAGATGTCGAACCTGAACCTCGCCAACGACGAAAGTTCGGAACCGGTTGAGCTAATCGAGGCGGACGAACCTCCACTCACCGCAGAGCGTCCCCGTGTACGCATAGCGTATCTCACCGAACAGATCTCTCACCATCCGCCTATCTCCACGTTTCTGGCGACCTGCCCCAGCAAGCACGTTGAATTGACTGGTGTCGACCAAATCTCGGCCAAGGTCTCTGGGACAACGGTGCGAGTGATGCCTGGCTCGTTGAACAAGGGCATTTTTGCACGCCTCACAGGCGGTCCTGGAGAAGGAGAGATATACCGTATCACGCACCCCATCGCTGCGGTAAACGGTATCCTCCGTGGAAGCTTCTACGTTACGTTCTGCGAATCAACGATTGTCACTTGCACCGGTGCCAAGAACGGACAAAACCTTCGTGCTGTCATTGAATACAAGGAGGAGTCCTGGCTAGGAAAAGCTCATTTCTTATGTGAGGGCGTCATACACACGTATAACCCAGACGAAACATGCCACGATGAGTGGACGAAGGTTAAACATGTGCCTCGATCACGTGTCATAGCGACGTTCAACGGATCGTGGAGGCATCTCATCAAGTGGAAACGCGTGGACGAGGACGACTCGGCATACAAGCACCTCATCGATCTGTCGCAGTTGCATGGGATACCCAAGGCCTGCAGACCGCTGGAGAAACAGCTTCCTACCGAAAGCAGGAAGCTATGGGAGAATGTTACTTCAAAGTTGTTAAGTAAGGAATACTCGGAGGCCAACAAACATAAACAAGCGATAGAACAGAAGCAACGAGATGACGCTGCAGAGAGAAAACGGAAGGGACAACAGTATGTTCAAGTATTTTTAGTCTTTACGTGCCAGCCATTGAGTTTACTTGCGACAGATTTGTCCCGGTCTATTTCGAGAGCAATATCGACTCAGGTATTCCTGTGATCACACCAGAGGGTCGGAGGGCCCTGGAGGAGGAACTTAAGGAGGAGGGTTCTCACCCGCTAGAGCCTATCCCCACCATTGGGTAGACAAGGGGGTGACATCTGGAAATCATGATCTAACGACACCGGACATTTCTATGCGGCCTATTCTTGTATTATGTCCAACTTCGCCGCTGCTCGTTCTTTCCTTCTCCGGCACTACACTAAATAGAATCATGCAATGTTCTCAGCGGAGCTGATATCGCTTGGAGTAGAAGTACGATGCTCATCGTGAACAATACAATATGGATACCATAATATTACCCCATAATACACATGTACATCTCAAATTTTTATATATAACGAAATTAGAGAATGCTTCTCCAGATGAGACCGAATTTTTGGTGCTCCAAGTAGAATCACACCGAGCAATTCAATGGGCTCCAGCCATCATGTTATACAGATGATACATGGTCAGACCACGAACCTCAACTTTCAGCTCCCGCCTAGCTTCTGTCCCGTTCCCCATCGATAGCCACTTGAAGTGCCAGCAGCTTCCTCTCTCACTCTCCTTGGGGGAATAACATGTACACCTCCTGGTCCCGCAGTAGCGTCGCCGGCGTTGCCTGGCCGACTGGGCCCATCAATAACTGCCCTCAGCCAGCGAGGTGCTTTCCCGAATGCCTCAAGCGTACGCGTATGGTATACGCCCCACCACCATAGATGGCCAACAATAGCCCCAGCCACACTCGCAGCCGCCTCTCTAGGGCCTCCCATGAGGAGGTCCAGGCAGATTAAGGCATAGGGAAAGTAGATCAACGGGATGGTCAGGAGTCCGAAGAGCGAGGTTTGTGCGCCTGGTGGTGCGAGGCGAGAGGTGAGGTATGTTAGACATATGAGAAGGGGTCGGCCATGAAGTAATGAGCTCAAGGGGAGGTTTATTGCCTGGTGCTGGGTTTAATCAGGACATCTGAGAGCGGATGCAGTGGGACGTACGAGAATGGCACCAGCTGCGATCAGAAGCTGCCAGGCGTAATCAGAGGACTTTCCGATGTAATGCGTAGATTCGAGTTGATTCGAATTTTGACTGGGAATTTCCTTCGGATACATCAAGCTATGTGAGAATGTAAATGACTCACTATAGCATTACAAAGTGAAAGACGTAACCCAAACCAGAGCCTATGAGCTTGATTAGATGGAAATTCTGCAGCTAGTGGGTAAAGCAGCGCACCTCCATAAAAGAAAGTTGTGTACACCCTCCATATCTAAGGGACGGGAGTTATCGTTAGTATAAACAAGAATAAGACAGACAACGTCTCAAGGCTGTCGCACATTCAACGAGCCTGTGAGTAGCACAACAGACGTACCTCGTATTGTTGAATTACTTTTTCGTTTATAAAATAGAATTCATACGGAGAAACGGTGTGCAGTATGGCAGGTAACGAGACTGCCAGAGAGGAACCACATAGAAATCTTGTTACTAGTGGAATTTTGCGCAGTTCATCCATAAAAGACATAGCTTATACAGAGATAGCGGAGACAGCAGCACTTAGGAGTCGGGAGACAAATATTGTGAGGTGGTGGAAGGAGCTGAACAGGGTCATGATGTTGCGCAAAGCAGGGGACACGTATAACCCTAGAATGAGGTTAGGGTTATCACGCAGACATAGTGAACTTTGTTAATATTCGAAATAGTCATTATTCTGAGGAGCTCTCACCAACATGACATGCTTTCTCTCGCACATTACACCAGACTAGGTTTTCACTTGAACAGCAAGGCACACCTGAGCGCATCCCTCGCAAATTTCACCAGACGAGGATTGCTTCAACCCGCTATTCAAGCATACTGCCGAAGGGGTTTGACACAAGTTTCCGAATTCAGTTCCAAGATGAGTGCTAGTGAAGGCCGACACAATCTCAACCGGCTCGCGAAAGCAAAGAGCCCATACCTATTGCAACATGCAGAGAATCCTGTATGTTTTCCCCCCACAAACAACTCATGAAGGAAGTGAGAGTATTCACTAACATCACGGTTTGATCGTTTGAATCAGGTTGATTGGTATGAATGGGGAACAGAAGCCTTTGAGAAGGCTAAACGAGAGAATAAACCTATATTTCTTTCGGTAAGCTCGAAAGAAGGTTCATATTCGCGGCGCACTCATGTCCTCCTCCTGTCGCAGGTTGGGTACTCGGCGTGTCACTGTGAGCGGAATATTGAAGCATACACGCTTGTATCCTGAACGACTGTGTCAGGGTGCCATGTTTTGGCGCACGAAAGTTTTGAAGATGAAGTGACGGCCGTACTCATGAACAATCACTATGTCAATATAAAGGTTATTGAGATCCGATGCTCGATTCAAATTTGATACACTACTCAAAGGTTTCCGCAGGTTGACAGGGAAGAACGACCTGATGTTGACAGCCTTTATATGACCTACCTGCAGGCTACCGCAGGTGGGGGAGGATGGCCTATGTCTGTTTGTGAGTACTGCCGAACCTACATTAACATGTCGGTGTATGATACTGTCTAATTTAGGGCTTACCCCTGACTTGCACCCTTTCTTTGCTGGGGTACAAATATTCCTGCGAAACCCGTCGTATTATGACTGAATTTTCCATTCCACAGACGTACTTTCCAAAGGGAAAGTTCAGACAAATCCTCGAGAAATTAGCAGATATGTAAGTGCATCTCGTACGGTAGTACCATGCTCACTCTAAGACATTTAACAATTTCTTCCCTGAAGTTGGAAGAGTGACTCGGAACGTTGCATCATGAACGGCAAACAAGTCATTGAGCATTTGAGGGACGCCTCGAAAGTGAGCAAATACTGTTTCACCATGGCAGCTGTCGGGCTCACACAGGCGTAATTGTCCACAGATGGCACCAGGCGCCGAGTCTCTCGATATTTCAGAGATCGCATCGTCCGTCTACAGCCATCTCAACAGAACCTACGATACTCAGTATGGAGGGTTTGGAGGCGCCCCAAAGTTTCCCTCTCCCGCCAAGACGACGCATTTCCTTGCTCGATATGCCGCATTAAACGTCAAAGATAGCAAGTTGCCGAATCAGGCGGAGAACGCTAGAGATATGGGTGTGAAGACCATGGTTCACATCTATAACGGTGGGATCAGAGATATTGTAGGCGGGGGCTTCTCCCGATACTCCGTGGACGACCATTGGCATGTCCCTCATTGTAGGGTGACCTTTTCTTAGTTGATGCATAACTGATCAATTACCATCCATCCAGTTGAGAAAATGCTGTAAGCCATGGTTTATTAAACGTACGCAGCATAATTTCCTCATTTGCCGCTTGTTGCAGATACGACCAGGGTCAGCTCCTGTCCTCTGTTTTGGAGTTCTCACACTTGCTTCCTCCTGATTCTGCGCAGCGTGCCACTCTGCAGTTGATGGCAACAGACATCATATCATACATCTCCCGCGATTTGCGTAGCCCCGAAGGGGGATTCTACAGCGCCGAAGACGCCGACTCCCTCCCGTCGAACGATAGCAAGGTCAAGAAGGAAGGCGCATTCTACACCTGGACCGCATCCCAACTAGATGAACTCCTCGAAGATAATTCTGAGCTCTTCAAGTTCCACCTCGGGGTCGAGGGAGACGGAAATTGCGATCCGAGGCATGACATCCAAGGCGAGCTCAAAGGACAGGTTAGCGTTTCATGGATGATCCACCTTTCCTTGGTTAATAAAGTAGTGGACGAGGTAGAACATTTTATACACCGCACACACTCTTGAAAAAACCGCTCAGAAGTTCGGCGTGGCGCTAGAGAAGACGCGGGAAATAATTGACAACTCCCTAGCTCTGCTGAAGGAATATAGAGACAAAGAAAGGCCGAGACCGCACTTGGACGACAAGATTCTTACCAGCTGGAACGGTTTGATGGTAATGATATTTCAGTCTGTTTAATTTGCGCCTTCCTCTTGCTCACTCAACCGGGTAGATTTCAGGACTCTCGAAAGCAGTGGAGATTCTGGACGAGAATCGTGATATGTCGTCTACCGCTCTGAAGCTCGCAGAAGACTCAGCATCTTTCATTCGAGAAAACTTGTACGATGAAAGAACAGGAGAGCTCAGACGAAGTTATCGGAAAGGTGCCGGTCCGGTTGGTCAGGCGGACGACTATGCTTTCTTGATCCAGGGTATGTAAAAAATTCCACTTTTTACAGATGTGTGGATCACATGTATCCCATCTCCCAGGATTACTCGACCTCTATGAAGCCAGCGGTAAGGAGCAGTATGCAACATGGGCCATCCGATTACAAGAAAAACAAGACGAGCTATTTTATGATAAGGAAGATGGCGGATACTTTGCGTCCGCACCAGATGAGCATATTCTAGTGCGCATGAAAGATGCCCAGGCAAGCCTCGCACTCTCCTCAAGGATTCATTATCTTAAATGATCATTTGATTCTAGGACGGTGCGGAACCAAGTGCAGTATCGGTGACGCTGCACAATCTATACCGCCTAGCGCACTTTGCAGAAGACCGACATGCGGAGTATGGCGCAAACGCTGAGAGCATATTACGGACGAACTCCCAGCTACTGAACCACGCACCGTTCGCGCTGGCAACGATGGTAGGTGCGGCCATGTCTGCGAACAAAGGGTACAGACAGGTATGCCTCTGGCTGAGATTTCGCTTCTTAACATAACATCATGACCACTTTCTTCAACAGTTTATTCTCATTGGAGATCCCAAATCTCCTCAAACGAGAGAATTCATTCAGAAGATCAGGACGAAGTTCATTCCCAACAGAGTGTTGATTTATTTGGACCCGAATAACCCTCCTGCGGAGCTATCGAAGTTGAACGGTACTCTAAACGAGTTGATCAAACGTACGGAGACGGATGCTAAGCCAAACATTCGAATCTGCGAGAACTTCACTTGTAGTGCTCCAATAAATAGTGTAGAGGAGTTGAAGATCGATTAATTACTAGGCGAAGAACTATACACAGTAGCTCATGTATCCCAGCCCTCTTCCTCGTCAATTCTCATTCGTTCCAAGGCCCTACCTAGTTCTGGAGTCTACTCCCGGATTTTTTGTCGAAGGTGTGACCATGTACCAGCGCAAAATGCACCGCATGTCATCGCGTCCGGATCATCGAAGGGGAGAAGATTTCCTTGCCTACGGCGACGCTCGATTGCAGCAGCTAGAGCTGATAGTACGTCTTGTGTTCCTGTTCGTGCTGCACCCGTAGTAAGCCAAGAATCATCTTGATCCAACAGAGCGTAGAGGATGTGTCGGCAAAGATGAGTTGAATTCACTTCGTCATGTCTCAAGATATCCTGTGGGGCGAATATCATACGGTGAGCGACTGCATATCACAAAGATGGTGAGTAGGTAGCGACCGCGTTAGAGAGAAAGCTCACTTTCGGGATCGTCTATGCCGGAGAAGGCCCCCGCAAATGGGGTAGATAAGAGCGTGAGATACTCTCGCACGAATTCTGGACCTTTCCCCAAGATCCGCTTTTGTACTTCCTCTATATCCTCGGTGTCCAGTCCAACGGACCTATGCTCCACTGCAGCATGTCGATATGCTGACCAGACATAGGCTAACAATTCATGCATCCACAGATTGTCGCTGAATCCTCGAGAGCTGTCCCCAGCGTATCCAACGCAAGCGTGCTCAAAGGGCCCAGAAATTTGGACCGACGGCGGCCAAAATCTATCGGATTCTCAAGCGAGCTAACCTTGCACTGGAGGCGATGCCCGATAGCCTGGCGGAGAACATCATATCCCTGTACACAGCTGATCAAGGGCCAGCCCATGAAGTCTTCATCTGTGACCAGCTTATCTGCTGTGATTATGGCTGGAATATCGAAATTCTGGTCGCGCCGCACACCTCTCTCGTCTCCAGGAGAATTATAATATTTCGGCAATATGGGCCTCTTGCGACAAGGAAACAGCTTCCACAGATTCCAGAGGGCAAGTCGTACCTCTTGTAATGCGACTTGAAACACGGGGATCTTGTAGGGACAGGTGGAGGAAAATGTCGGTGCAAAGCTGATCACAGCTGATACGGACCACCACGCTCTGAGAAAAGCGGTGATGAACCAGGCAACGGAAGAGTTGAGAGATCGCAGGAAGTCGACGAGGCCGGCAAAGAAGAGAGTCAGGGCAAAATGCAATATGACCGGGAGATAAGCTGCAATCTCGAAGGCGCGCCAACGTATGAGACCCGCATAACGGAAGTGGCGGACTCGAATGCGCTCCTGGGGGGATGTACAGTCGATGGCTACGTATTCACGGAGCCATTGTTTCACTAGCATAGACAGTGAGGCTGCAACAAGAGCCAGAGCCAGACTGAAGAACCACAATATATTCACCCGAACAGCAGAAGCAGACGGTTGAAAAGCTGGTAGCGACAGGGGAGGCTGGGTTGAATTGGAACCCAAATTGTTGAGTTGATGGGATATATGCAGGAGGATCTGAGAAGATGAGTCCTCGTCATCGGGTAGCAGACTTTTGTAGGATTCAACAGCAAATGTGGCGATAACAGCAGAGAATAGCCCGGCCTGATTGCTAACTTTCAGCATCTCAAGCGTACATTGAGGAAGGTCAGCTTACAAAAACCAATAGTGTATCAAGGTCCTCCTTGTGCCCAGTTATCGTAGTTTTATCATGCTGATGCAAGTTCTCAGCCAACTTGCTCCAGTCATCTCCAGTATTGTCCCTCGCTGACGAAATTTGTATCTAATAAATGATCACCAAAATCAGTCATAACTCGTACTGAGATGTAGAGCGACAGTATTACCGGAGCTTGGAGCTACATCACATAAGAAATTAGATATACATCAGGGAGTAGGGAATTACATGCTGCATAAACTGGACTCCTGGAGCGGGGCAGTCTCCTGTATGTTCCGGTGTTTATCTCCGTCGGTTTTCTTTGGATACCAAGTATAAGCTATTTATAATAAGGGAAAATAAAGCAGCACACGAGATGGTCTAGACTTTTCGAGCGGCGCCGCCCATTGTACGGTTGTATTTCCGGTAAGCTGTTACCCTGTTTTTGTCCGCTAGGGTGCTTATGTGGTCTGCTTGTCCCATACGACTGAGGCTGTTATTGAATTAGTCACTCGGGAGAAATAGAGGATACTTTCATCAGACGTACCGCTGCCTAAGGAAAAGGTGGATAAAGTTCTTGTTTTTCCGCAATAGGAAATGTATGACTTTTGGGAGGTGATTCGCCGTCCTTCTCCAAAAAACCTCAGCAACAGCAGATACAACCAAAGAAAGACCGCCCTTACGTTGTCATCTTTCCTCTCTGAATTCATCGCGCCTTCTGGCGATTCTGCGAGTGGTTTCGAGCCATCCTAACGTAACACAATAAATCATTTAAATCGTACAGGTAGACGCACGAGTAACATCAAGCCCGGAGCGGATGCACATTGCTCAAATTCTTGACCAGTGGACTGGATATCAGATAAGCTTCTACCCAAGGCATCTGTCTGCTAAGATACGCAATGTGAGGGTTGGTACGACCCGGTAAGCAAATGACTTACGTTTGTTGCAGGGAATTGAATATGCCGATCGGTGTGAGGAAGAATACCAGCGGTTGAGCCCCAGCCATCTTCACGAGGACTGATTAAGATGCTTCCCCTAGTCCCAACCTAGAGAATAGTCAGACAGCACAGCTCAGAGAAACATGTGGATCGACACACAAAGCGGCTTCCGCGCCGAAGTGGAGAGCGACCGCGAGGTTGACTTGTGAATCCATAATCATCCAAGGTATTCTGGCCACTTCACGGATCATGATGACGGAAAGGAGAAGGTGGTTTATGCATACGCATATGCGTCCTGTCATTTCTGCTCCAAACATGTCTACTAAATGGGTCACAGACTACAATTGGAGGGCTCGGGGGAAGCACGCGACTCAGAGATCGTGACCCACGGCGCTCTTGCTCCTGCTCTACCGACGATACTTCAATCCCAAGGTCTTTGAATTCATGAGACATGTTGTCAAATGTAAAGCTAAAAACACATCAGTTATAAAAATACCAACCTGTGAACATAGTACTCACGTGAAGTTTTTCGTAGGGAGTGCAACTGGGTTTGAAAAAATGCGACATTCAAAAAATGAACGAATGAGAGAGCGCGTTGCTTACGCTGGAAGATTCACACTTGATGGGGTTTCATTGCATGGAAAGCTATCTTATATATCGAAATTGCTTCTGAGCGCTTGGATGGAAGTAACCGTCACTCGCTGCATCATTGATATAGAGCATGAACATGCCTCAAGCCTGTGCTATTGGGCTCCAACCGGCGGATGTTTCATTTCATGGAATCTAAGCTCGCCACCGTGCGGCTTCTATAGTGGTTCACGGCTCCTAAAATTCCAGTATGCATTTAGTTGTTGTACTAGTACAATATAACATGGGACATACTGTCGAGGTCATCCATCTCCACCGGATGGGCTTCTGGACGCAGAAGCACGGCTTTATAGAACATCAGTAAGAATGACTTGGAGCGTGCAAGGTATTATAAAGCGTAGATATGGTCTGGTGCAATGCTGTGTTTGGGTCCTGAGATCAACTGTCTAAACCGCCAACGGCGTTGATATGACGAAGAGAGAATTCGGAGGCGGGGTGAAGCAGCGATGTTATGTCACACGTCTATAAACCTCGAAGAATCCTGAGCTAACTAGCAGATACTAATATTTGAGGCTCAGAGCTTCGCAGGTCCTGCAGAATGTTATACTAGGCCTCAAGGAAGGGGGTTTCCCGGCCGCTCGTTACAGGGAAGGATGTGTACTCGAACTCCGGCGATCGCGGCAACCAGGTATTGAGGTGATGGAAGCATATCGCCCCGCAGAGATATTTAGCAGGAAATCGGCATGCTGAGGGAGGCTGAGAGATAATATTGGCAGCAGCCTCAGGCTCTCACCGGCTCAGGTAAGTGGTAAAAAGGTAGCCCGGGTCAAAGAGGCGCTCCGAGGTGTAATCACTTAAAATGGAAATGGCGCACTCCGATAGCACGGATCAAATATCAAATCACTGATCGGCACATCAGTTGCGCCTTTCCACCTCTTTCTGCACCAAACTTTGACTGCAGGCACTCGGAAAGGTGAAGCCGGCGAAGTTCCTTCCTTCTGTCATGAAAGTTTAAGGATGTTTTAGGTGGAAACTTCATGTTCCAATTCAACTTTGAACTTGAGCCCAATGAAACTGAGGACGAATTGGCAACGAACCTAGAAAATCCACCCTCGGGTTCACTAGCAAGCAATGCCAGTGCCAGTATAAGCCCATATCCAAACAAGACCGCATCTAGTACATTCTCAGAACATAGTTTGATTGATCTTGTGAGCATATTGGATCAAGATTATCCACCATGGCTACTGAAGGTGCTCTAGGCGGAGAAACTTCCTCCGGGGATATCCTTCTCTCCACTGACTATCCACTTACCCTCCGGCAGGACTGTGTATATCTCCAGGCGGGATCTTTTCGATGCCCGGTTGCAGGTGATGGCTACGAGTGTGTCAGAAGACATGGACAGTGCCAGTACCGATGGGCTAACAGACCTAGAATTTGTGGAAGCCCCTTCCGATCTCGTCCCCGGGATATACGAAGGTGGGCTCAAGACATGGGAGTGCAGCATTGATCTCGCAGAGAGACTTAGCCAACTGGTGGGTCCGGATCCAGGGAGAAGTCTTCGCAATAAGAGAATAATAGAGGTAAGCATCCTGACGTATTTCGCAAACGATATTTTGAAGTGGGCACGCTTCGTAGCTGGGATGCGGAACCGCAGTTCCGTCTCTGTACCTCTTGTATGAAATATTCTCCTGTCAGGCCGCAACCTCGGGATCCATATCTATCCATCTTCAAGACTATAATGACTTGGTATTTCGGCTAGTAACGCTGCCCAACATGATATTGACATGGTGTACGCATACCCTTCATCTCCATTCGCTCTATGAAATGACTCTATATCGTAGATATGTCCCCCGCTTCTTCCGCTTTCCGTACCAAGAGCTCGGAAACGGACACAGATGATGATGCCGACCCTCTTCCGCCGGTGGACACCTCAGTTGCAGGGGAGCTCCCAATCTCCCCCGCACTTGTCTCATCGTTCATGAAATCGCTCAAAGAATATGATATCGAACTTCGTTTCTTCTCCGGTTCTTGGGAAACCTTCAATCTTCAACAAACTGGTGGGAAGTACGATATCGTGATCACATCCGAAACGATATACAGAACAGATAGCTTGCCATCCCTCTTGGATCTAATGTGGAAGGCGTGCACTGGTGTCGAGGACTCTGAGTTGGATAAGCTTACTCAGCAACAGCTGGCAATAAATTCCAGCGAAGAGTATCCCGGACGGAAAGAGTCAGAATCATCGCTTTGTGTGGTTGCTGCAAAGTTGGTGTACTTCGGAGTCGGTGGCGGAGTAGTAGAATTCGAAAGAGCGGTCGAAAACGGAACACCTTCAGACGTTCGAAGATCAAGAGGTCAGGTAGAGACAATATGGAGGCGAGAAGAGGGTGTGAAGAGAAACGTCATGCAAATACACTGGAATTAAGGATGTAATGTAACTGGGCATGATTCTTCTAAGTGTACACAAAATTTCGCATTGTCAATTCTTAGTGTACTCGTGCACCCCAAAAGCATAGTACCTAATGGCAATGAGAAACGCCTTGTAATACGGCCTAGTACTCTTCGTTTGAAGCTTTTTTGAGGATGTCCTGCCAATCCAGCGCAAGCTTGGTCAATGTCTTGCTCCGGGCTAGAATCGTTTCCATAAGTTGAGGTCCTGCACATTATCCAACAAGAATACATACCAAAGACGGCAAGCACATCCTTCAGTAGGTCACGTTTCGAGAATCCTAGCGTTATAGGTGACCATGAATCATCCCTTCCGGGCCGCCTAAGAAAGTATTATATGTCAGCATTTGTTCGTTGAGAGTATACACCAGCTACCTACCAGTACACTGGTCCAAACAACTCTTTGACAAGCTCCTCCGCCTTAGCTCGGAAGCCCTCATCCGCGATCTTCTTAGCATAAAGTATCAACGCATGCTTATATTCTTGCGGGCTGTCAAGAGCTTTGGCAGCATGCAACCTCGTCTCCAGGTGTCCAAGCGTGAGCGCAGTGCTCCACCAAGCTGGACGCGCTTTGTCGCCATCGCCTATCGGAGTCCGTTCGCTCACGGAGCTTTCTACTGAGCTAATAACACCTCTAGTCGATAACTGTGTGTTTGCGCGTTGGCGGCCTTGCCAAGCATCTGATCCTTCTGCCCACCAACTGTCACTGAGTTTGACCCAAGCGCACAGGGCATGATCATAAGAATGGGCGGCTCCGTTCGATAACTGGAATATCGGAGCTCCATTTGGCCGGATACACGCCGATAGTACGGTGCAATTTGGAGAGGAGCCGAGAATTGGGTATACAGATACAGGTGGGAATACTGAACGTTGTTGCTTGGCATTCCTTAGGGATAATAGGATCAGCAAGGTGAGCGTTTCTCAGGTCAGTGGGAACATACCAGACGTATAGCTGGCCGGCAGATGTCAGCATCATGAGACAGTTCTTGGAGCCGCTCAGGATAGAACACGACGACCCTACGCTCATCGTCGGCATCAATCTAGCGATTGATCAGCTTCAGGTTAACCAAATGATAGTATAGAAGAACTTGCCTTCTGCCAGTGGGGGAATAGACATTTAGAGAGCCATCTTGCAAAGCAACCGCACAAAATACATTCGTGGCAGCCAATGCCAGGATAGGAGACGGCAGATAGTCCAGCCATTGCGTTTGCTTGCCGCTGACATACAACACCTCTGTTGGCGCTATATTATGGTAAGCACATGTCGATCTGGCATGTATCTTTACTCACCACCATCTTCAGAATTGCGTCCCTCAAAGATATCTTCACTTCCCTCCACCGTGGCTTTGAGATAGGTCAGTAATGGCGGTATGGGAAGTCTACCAGTTAAGCCAGACCCAGAAGCTTCCACGTCAAGAGTTGTGACGAGGTTACTTATTACAGGTCTACTACCTGAGGCAAGCTCCTTCACCGGGACAGTATCGCGCACACGATCGCCACCCAATGTCCTTGGTTTACCTGGCCGTTCGTCGTCTAAAGCGCTCGCCTTTCTCTTCCCTCCCCTACTCTGACCATTGGCATCTAATGAACTTATTGGCACTTCGGTAGTCATGTCTATATCGTCGTCGGGATATGCCAAGAGTAGACTGTTCATATCCTCACTAGCACTGCGACTACGATAAGCGCTCGCCGAGGGCAATGATTCAGAAGCAGGTGGCGCTGCAGACTGTGGTGGGCGAGAGGAGGAAGTGATTCCCGTAATTTCGTGGAATGAGCGTCCATTGGGCTTGGCCGGATTGGCATTGGAAGCTGGGGAGACGGGGTCTACGGTACTACCTGCGGAAGGTACAGACCCAGTTAGGGTGCCCATGAACGTCGGCTGGATGCGTTTCTTCTTCGTATTACGTTTAGCGACAAGTTTGTTGACATGTTCGCCTCCATTCGACGAAGAACCAAATCCGAGGTCCTGAGAAGGTGCTGCAACAGACTGGGCCCTTACTGGGGATGGCGGAGGCGTCATTCTCGTATCTGTATCCGCTTGTTTGGGTTGATGAGAGAAGCCGTCAGGCAAAGGTGGAATCGTAAAGCCGAACTTCTTGAGGTATTGTTCTTGTGCAGAGAGAGGAGAGATGCCTTCAAGTTCATCTGGGTCAAAACTGAACACAGCCATCGTGCCGTCAGAAGAGACGGCGTACAAAGTGAGACCATCAGAGGTCCTAACACGTGAGTAGATTACCATATCAGAAACGTGGTAAATATGCAGTTGATGAAGCGCTACACACCAACTCAGATCCATAATTTGCCGTTCGAACACCTCCTTAGCTACGACGAGAGGGCGTGCCGATTTCGTTTGCCAGATAGATACTGACCGATCGTCCGCCCCCAATGCGACCACGGAACAAATATTGGACGCCACCACTGCAGAACTTGGGTCACGAAGGAATATATGCGGGTTATAAGCCTTATACACTATATTAACTTATGGCGAACTAAAAGGCAACAGAGCTACTCACAGTGACTTCCACCGTGTTCTCGTGCCCAACGAGACTGATTTCCGACGTCCATAAATTTCTCGCAATGACAGCAGCGATGAAGACGTAACCCTTATTATTTGTGGCATTTGAGGCGGTTATATGCGCTCCGTCCGGGGACCAGCTCAATCGTCTGAAAAACGTGCCAGGAGAGTCTTCGAAAGGCTTTTTGACCTCAGCCTCCAATTCCCAATCAGTAGTTCTCCAGATTTTTACCGACCTGTCGTCCGATTGTGTAGCCAGAAACTCCCCTACGGGATCCCAACATACACCTTTGACAAATCCTTGGTGTTTGTCTAGCCTGCGCAGTCGTTCTATGTAATTGAGTCTTTGTTATTTTAGGTGAAATTCTGGCAGGGGTATTTGCTACATACCAAGCGTAAAGCCACACCATATTAGGACCTGAGAGTCTAATCCGACTGAGGCAAGGTACCTGTCTCCAGGTGACCAGGCCACATCGGTCACGTCTGCCACAAGATAAGAATAATGATTTAGGAGCTCATTGTATAGAACGTACCACTCTCGTGTCCCGGTAATCGTTTCAAGGGCTTCCATCCTTCCACATTTATTTCGTCTGAGCCCCATACCTTCCCTTTCGCACAGCTGAATGCGAGGAATATTGTAAACCGCAATGAATAGAATAGGTTGGCAATAACTCACGGATCTAGGTCCCAAATCATAATGATCGCATCGTCACTACCACTCGCCAGCCATCGTCCAGAATGCGCCCAACGCACTGTCAAAACTGGACCGGTATGCATAGTAAGGGTACATAGCGATTTTGGTGGTCGTCCAGAAAGTTCGGATGCCTGGTTTAGAATTGGTTTAGTGCTCCATATGCGGACTTTGGCATCCAGACCGCCTGTAGCGATGCGAGAGCCATCTGGATGGACATGGCAAGAAAATATGGAATGTCGCTTCGTTTGGTCTCTGCTGGAGGAATCTAAACAACCACTGAGTCAGAAGATTTCTTCCGCGCAAGTGTTATTCCGCACCTGTATGCACGACCCAAGCTGGTTTGGTGAACCTCATGACGGGACTTGTGATATTACAATATATTACACTTCGGGGAGATGAGGAGAAATAAGGATAAGGTGAAGTTCGCCACAACGACGAGGTGGTCGCCGGCGCGCAGTAGAGAGGCGGAGGTCAAGTCGCTGGAAAGCGATCGCTTCGGCGCTTGGTAGCATTGATCCCGCGTGGGTCAGACGCCCAGTCAATAAGCGCTCATTTAAAGGCCTGCAAATTCGTCTATGGGACTTTGAACCGACCTCGAAGTCATCTATCACCTCTCCTTCGACTGACCGGATAGAGACATCGAAAGGAGTCTCATGTGCGCTGGACAAGCTTATATGTGTGTATCATGTCCCTCAAGTGGTTATCCGTGTTATATTGAGCTACTTGATCTCATTCAGCGAACAGCGGCGTGGCAATACTGTACTACAAGGTGCATATGTCATGAACAGAAAGTCAAATCATGGGTGGTCTCGGCGACCTCGGGCACTTCAAGTGTCATCCCGCAAGTCAGCCGCCTTGGCATGACCCGGAACGAAGTGGAGACCCGACAGGAAGGCTTGCGCCTTGTTCAAGCTACCCCCAGTTGGAATCACAATGCGGAAAGCGCACCGTCTGCGGAAAGCTGGGATCCGTCCTAAGCACTATTGCGGGCCTCTACTCCACTCTTTGCAAGCCGACCACTGCCATAGTGGCGCGATGGACTGTGAGTACCGTATATAAGCCCTCTCTGTTCTGGCCCTGTGGAGCTCACAACTTAACCTCCAACCCATCCACACAAACTCGATACACCTTTCACCATCCACATGTCTGATATTCTGTACTCCGATATGACCTATTGCACATTGTGCGATCGGTACTTTCCTGGTGAAGAAGCTCGTGCTCAGCACGTCCAGCTGGCATCAAACCACCCGGAATGCAACACCTGTGAGAGGCGTTTTGCAAACAAGAACTCGCTTCGCAACGTGAGTTGGCTCAGAGATACAATTTTATATGCATGGGCTCTGACAATCTGCTAGCATTGGGTATATTCCCGCAAACACAATTATTGTGCGGTTTGTGAGCGAGATTTTAGAACTGCGGCTGGTCTCCGCGTTGTACGTGTTCAATTACTTCGATGCTAATATACATGTGAGACTTACAAACCTACATAGCATATTGAATATGCTGCTGTTCATCGAGATGACAGTGACGACGATAGCGACGACGACGATATCGATGACTCGTCAGAGGGTTGGGAAGATGAGCTCGGGAGTCGAGTTTTCCCTGATGAGGACGAGGGAAATGGTCTTGCCTCCAACAACGGCGACGAGGACCTAAATGAAGCAGATTATTGGACGGAGGATGAGGAGGATGACTTCGAGGAGGAGCGGGAGACATACTACGGCTTTGCTCGTGTCCCATCTACGCCATCCCATCGGACGCAGGATGGTACCAATGAGGTCGTTAACAATAGCGAGCAGTTAGAAGAAGGTGTCAAGCCTGCTTCGCAGACGGCCCTAACCGATAATCAGGCACCGGCAGCAGGCGTCTTCTTCAGCTGTCCGCTATGCCTGGAAGCCCCCAATGAAAGTAGTGCTACACAGTGCGGCCATCTCTTCTGCACACCGTAAGCACCAATTCAAGTTCTTCATATATTTGGATTTCTTGTCTAATGTGCGGATTGTTCGCAGGTGTATTAAGACTGCGCTCTCGAACAAGAGGATGTGTCCAGTTTGTCGCGAGTTCGCGTTGCCCCGGCAGCTGAGAAAGATCTACCTTTCGACCAATAACGCTTGACCGCTATTCGTCTATACCAGAATGGAGACGGACTCTTGCGAGCAGTATCGTCCTTTACACTCAATTCGTATACCAAAATATTTCAATCAAAACTCTCTAAATTGCGAACGCTGTGTGTTTATATAGCATGCGTACTTGAGCTCAGTGGAGAAAGCATATCAATCTCAAGCTCGTTAAATGAATGTGCATCTTGTTTGAATTCAGCTCACGCTTTGTATCTTGAGCCATTATTTGTTTCGCAGAAAAAATGAGCACTACACATACCCGTTGAGCCATATATTCATACATGCACGTAAGCATGGTAGATAATTTGTCTACAGGGCAGATACAGTACCAATGTCCGGCCGCTACTGCCACAATGTATAGAATGGATGTTGTTTCCACTATAGCAACCACTGTCATGTTCCGCTCCCATCTCGCCATTCCCTGTATTGTGTACCAGAAATCTAAAGGATGCGCATCAATGGAGCGAGCGGCTTAAAGAGCGCATGCCGTCTTAAATATATGCAAGGGATGTTCGTCACGGTGCAAAGCGCAAACGTGCGCTCGGGTCCATGTGTCTGCTATCATGCTTCCTGTGCTCCTTTTCGATTGATTGATGTTTGTATCCTCTTTGTTTTCCGTGGGTGTGTTTGCCCCCCC
>MLYV02000262.1:0-42274 GCA_001913855.2 Hermanssonia centrifuga
GGTGTATTGTTTGAGGCATTAATGGATAGTCATACCTCCCCATTAGTACTGGCCACCACATTCCTCATTTCTTGAGTAATACATGGCAGGTGTATTGTTCGAGGAATACATGACATGTATTCTTTGTCAGGTCTGCCTTTTCTTTGGTGTCAGCAGAGGTCGTGGCTGATTATTGGTCTTAATCTACATTCTTTTCTAACAGCTCCGTAGCGTTGTGGCTAAATCCTGTCCACTTTGGTGCCAATGAGTGGGGTTCGACTCTCACTCTGGCCGTTTTTTGGAACTTACAAAAGAAATACATGTACATGTATTTCTACAGGCGCCCATTGACCCTCAATCTCCAGCGAGGCAAAGTTAAGAATTCATACCCATGTATTTCTATAAGCGCCCTAACGGTAATATATTCTTCGCTCGAGTGCACTCGACGATAATATATGCTTAGTACTGAAGCAGCTCTGGGGCGAGGATTTATTTGCGACATTCCGATCCAATTCAATTTTCCGTTCAGCTCGCAATAGGAGAGAAGGATATCTATGGTCCTCGACGCCTGCTCTTGTAAAACAAATGGCAAGAGAAAGGTACGTGACCAGCCTTGACTGCGGGACTGCCTGTTCGGAACCTAATCTCACAAGATTATCTTAGCTTAGTCTATTTCATGGTGTAAGTCCTTTCCTTTTTTTCTCTGTATATCGTGGCGATCTCAGCTAATTGCACGATAGGATATTTGCGGAGGTACTGGGAAGCACCGTCACATGGGCACTCGCCAACCGTTATGTCAATGTCGTTATGCCGTGAGTCGCAAACGCTTCTTTCCTCCGACGTTATCGCGAACAGAAAGCCGTTCACAGATGGTCTTGTACACTGCCATCCATTTTCGGAGCTCGTCTGCTACTCAATATGCGTGAGATAGTACTTAATGCAGCCGAAAAAGACTCATACATCCTAGAGACGCTGGTTTGTCGTCCCTTGGAGCAACCTTTTGTTCTTTTGTCACTAGGCGGACTGGAGCTGGAACTGGAGGAATATGAAGCCGAGGGGTAGGTACGTCTTGGGGTAGCTTCTCGTGGGATAAAATCTGATGAGTCATGGAGCCGGAACCCTTTGTAGATAATGAGTCCGGCGGAGTCTGTATGCAACAATTGTCTTTGGAGAGCCACAATGCATCCCCCTCAAGTTGATGGACATCTGATTGTTGTGCTATCATACTGTCGACAGATGATTGGAAAATATTGCGAGAATTTATCAATGTCTTCTGGCTCCACAAGCATCAACATTGTCCGCGCCCATGTTGAGCGTATGGCGGACGATGCTACGATAAATCCAACGATCAAATTTCCGGTGTCTCTAGAGACAGCACAACCCTCTCATACAGAATAGCATAAACAGACAAAGAGGAGAAAATGATGAAACAGTAGCAAACAGGCTTATAAGTATAGAAGCGAAATCATCTAATCTAAGATACAGGAAAACGCCGTGGCAGAATCGGAGCCCGACCAGCCACCTGGTAGAACGTCTGACAGTAAAATTCGGCCATTTGTTTCTCGATCCACTCCACACGCGGAACCGAAGATGCATACATGCGAATCCGGGTACTGCAGATGTCATCGGGGGCTCCGGGCCAGCGAGAGAGAATCTGCAGAGGAGCATTAAGCAAGGAGGTTTAACAACGAACTGAAGATATACCTTCTGAAGGCATTCAAGATAGGGAAGACGCGTGGAAACGTCCAACGCAGCCAATCCGTCGATGCGAGTCGGCAAGGCAGTCATGACGAAATCATTTGGGAATACGGAGGCAATGAGGCGGCGTCGCTCGTGCTCTGAGAGGTGGCGCTCGTAGTCTGGCTCGTCGATAGGAACCAGATAACGATCAAGCTGGAGTAGCTCATATCTAAATGCGACCTCACATAATTCCCATATCATCTGCCTGTGGCAAAGGGCCGCCTCCTCGGCAGGGGCTCCTTGAAGCGAATGGCCAAACCATTCACGGGGTACCGGAATCTCAAGGACACTTTTGACACCCAAAACCAGTTGGAAGATAGTAGAAACATCCTTCTTTCTCCGAGTATGTTTAGACTCTTGAGTCTGGACTCGGAGTATGTCCTGCTCCGACTGGTTGGAGCTATTCAGATATTCCCGCCACTCAAGAGCCTTCAAAGGGCCGATGATACCGTCCTGCATGCTACGATGTGTCACGATGTACAGCCAGGCGGTCCGAACTCTCAGCCAGTTCATCAGATAACGCATCTGCCTTTCTGCGACCTCGGAACTGATGACAAGCTTGGGCTCTGGGAACCAAAATTTCCAAACGGCATCTCCGGAAGGGCTGGGCGTAGACAAGTCAACGCTAGCAAGTGCGCGTTCCCAAACAGGGATAGATGGAGGCATCAGGGCGTGCTTGAACGGTTGAAATTTTTCCCGCTCGCTCGGGTTAGGCTTTTTTGAACGAGGCTTGTCGCTGTCGCGCTGCGGCTCAGGGCAAGGTCGTTTCGCTGGGACTTGATGCTTTCCATGAGCAGGCTGGGCAGTGGCAGGGGAGGTGGTGTAAGACGATGATGCGGTGGAAATATTGCGGGATTTGATGACGGGATCAAAACTGGATACAGGACGGAAACTTGCAGGGGCGGGCATCATAGTTTCTTCCAGATCTGCATAATGGTTCCCGTTTGTCATGATAAAATTGAGGTGCGCTTCGCTGCCAGCGAGCCCTAAGAAACCCTTAGCATCGGTAAAGATGCCCTCTTCCACGATGATATTTTTGGGCTCCTCGAAGTGTACAACTGTCTGGATAACATCCTGACTGGTGAGATGATCAACCGTACGTGCAAACCAGACGGGCACGCCAAGGTCAAAGAGGCGTTTGGCAATAACGGGCGATGTTGTATACGCACCCATAAGGTGCTGGCGGACATGAGAGTCGCGAGGGCTCGGCTTATCGTCCAAAGTGTAGTTCTTCATCACATCGATGTGCCATTCAAACCAGGCTTTAGCCATGCGCCAATACCGCTGCACGCACGCATGCTGGCGAACTAGATCTCGATACGTGGAAGGGTAATTCAAACGCTCGAAGGTATCCTTCATGGTAGTCACAATGCAGTCCAGTTCACGGTTTCGACCATGTCGCGTCTGAAATTCGGCAGCTTTACGGACGATTTCTTCCACCAAAGGTTCCAATTTTTCGCGTCGTCGTTGATGCACGGTGCCCAATAATTTGACATCCCCTAGAACTTCTTTCATGTGGTGAGCGAGGGGAACAAATTCGGTGAGCGGTAAGAGTGACCACATAACTAGAAAGCGCGATTGGTGAGGAAGTGAGGGATACCGAGGAACAGCAGCGAACCACGGAAAGCGCGACTTCTCTACCAGCACTTGAGGCCATTGCGTAGGATCCGCTTGTCCGTAGTGTCCATCAGCCTTGATGGAGATCCAAGTTGTACCGTATGTAGGGCGTGGTATGTAGCTCATGTTGGGAGATGTGATGACGGATTTACCGTCATCAGTTGCACATCCAACCAAGCCGTCCCTCCATCGGATCGATTCTACACGAGATTATTGAGCGGATAAGTCAATGGGCCCGGAGTGTAGGACACAGTACCTCCAGTGGATGGTGAGCGGCGCACTAATTCCTTCCATATCTTGGGGTGGGAAGCCATAGTAAACGTAGGGATCTTCAAGCGTGGAAATGGGAAAAGGTTGGGGGGAAGCGGAGGTCAGCAGGGATAAAGACAGGCCCCAGTGGTCCACAAGCTCTATGATTCAAAGAAAGTACGGCGACACGAAAGTTCACGTGTTCATTCGCCTCAGCAGCAACAAAGCTCAGACATAGCCGTCATGACACTCTTGTCACTAACGGAACGGTGGACCCAGCTGGCACACCGTCTGCTCTGAGGGAATATACTCAATGATACTTACAGGAATTGGGCCTCCAACTTTGGAAACAGCAAGATGGTCGAGTCGTCCTGTGAGCGAGATACTTCAATATGTGCAACTTTCACGTGGTAAAAGCCATAACTCACCAACGAGTCCTCCTCCTCCAGCGTCGTGGAGTTGCAAGTAGTTTTCGGATAAAAGGATGTGAGACAGTGGCAGGGCACTGTGTAATCGGATGAATCAAATGAAATTCGAGACACGGCGGTGGCGCTGAGGTTTCGACGCAAGCGGCGCTTGATCTGAGTTTTGTAGATCAGTGGCAATTAATATTCACAGTGCACGATTATTATCTGCCGGCAAATTTCCCGGGTTCTAAGCTAAAGTATCACTCATAAACGCAACTGCAATGAATCTCTAGAGAACAATAGGCGCCTCTTGCATCTAGTAGGACAGCAGGCAGTAATCGAACAGTCTTGTTCCTACAAAACGTCATAAGCGATGGATAGAAACTTAGAAATGAATGAAGACTGACCCCTCATATACCCACATCATGGTAGGCAACCGCTGGTCCATGTCACTGCGTAATACACAGCGATCATGGTTGATTGTATGCTGCAGATTGATGCACATCTACAGATTTTAAATCGTGCAGATTCAATGTCGAAGCACTGTCCACGGCTAGCGGCTTGCTGGATGTCAATTCATTTGACACAACAGAGGTATTCCGCCTGAAAAGAATGGTTCTACTTCCTCCTCGCGTGGTATTTGAGCTTCCAGAAAGTGTAGTCCCTTTCCATGCTCTACCTCTTGCTACGCGCAAGATAATCAATTCTGGGCTAATACACTAAAATCCCCTTGTGAGTCAGTCCATGTTCATGATTGCATGTACCAAGCACTCACCATTATTTGCGCAAGCACAGGGAGAACCAGGTTTTGGATATTACTATGTCGTCCATATAAGATGATGAAGAAGATGCTTGTGATACTGTAGGGCGCGGCGGACTCTACCATTGCAGTAGCGACGAAAGTATAGGTTCCCGAGTGCTCCGCTCCAAGCACAGTCCTCACTGTATTGCTTATATACATCAATCGTGCCACGATGAGCAGGGTAAGGACGATGTTGAGTGAAATAGAAAGAGCCATATAAGGGATACCGAACGATATTGTGGTGTCTGACCAGATGTTGTCGCCCGGTTTAGCTATTTGGTAGACTGAAACAATAGACAAAGCTACACTCAGATTAGCAGCAGTCCATAAACACTACGTAGAACAAAACGCCTCACCTGTCGAAGCGAAGTACATCAAACATGGTAACAGAACAATCAGGTAGCTATCCCAGATGATGCAAGTCCGCCAAATCTATGATTCACATCGGTAAACATACCATATATATACGGTGTTTCTACACTCACGAGAAGACCATCAGCCATAAAGTTGGCCACAATATACCCATAATACCCCATAACGCAGCTTTGGCCAACGCACTCTGTGGTAAGCCATCCCATCGGTCCGCCTGGTCCATCGCGCTTGTCGATCCAAGCTTCTTCACCAAGTTTTGTATATCCAGCGAGGTTCAGAGTCGCCATCGCCAACATGATCGTAATGAATATTAGCAAATGTACGTTTCTCTGGCCTCTCTTGTGTCGGTGGCTGCTGACGAGGCGATATGCGCACATGGAATATACGGTCAAGTGAACCCCTGAGGAACATATCCGAGGTATATAAGCAGTCAGACGTAAGTCATGCGAGGGTACATACCGTATGCTATGCCACCGAGCACGGTGCCGACGAAGTTGGATTGTTCGAACCAGAGGTCGGCGGCTGACTCGCCAGCATGGGAGTACGGGTTTGGTGCCATGCACTATGAATCGTCAACGGACAAGACGGAATGGGACATGTACGCAGAGCCACCGTCACGGTATTAGCACATACTTATCCTTCCAGCTTTTGTACACCCCACGCCAAAAGCCTATCTAGATGGGCCTACTACCCGCCGAAATTCGTCGGCGTGATGGTGCATGGATTAAGTAGTTATACGTACTACAACGCTCGATATGACCTCTACCACTGGGAATGGCCAATAAGAGGGAGGAAATCGTTGATCGTCGTTTAGGCGAGTGCGCCGAGAAGCTGTCGAAGCAACGGGATCACGGAATGCGGACTGCGAGAGAGTAGGCGCGCTTGGAAAATGGAAATGTTCGCCATTTTCTACGAAGTTCGTCTGATGCACAACCATCGGCAATGATATGCCGCACGGATAGTGATGCGCTCAGTTGTCACTTTCGACCGGGACGGACGTAGACTTCGGGGGGAAAGCTGCTGAAAGTTGTCAACTCATCTGTTTCAACAGAGATATGATTCCCATCTGCATCCGAGTCGGTCTCGATGAAGCAACTCGACTTCTCGAACGCGAAGCAGCGAGCCGACTTGTGACGATTCCAGGGTGCTTACCGGTCACTACAACAGAAAAAGGTTGCCCTTTAGAGAACCTCCTCCCAGAGTTCCGTGATTAGCCACTTGAACCTGGGGGTGGCAACAGATATAAAAACATGCCTAGGAATATATGGGTATGATGTATAAAGCGAAACTCGATCATTAGAGCGAGAGAACTTGTGTCAATACGCCGATATGAAAACTTGAAGATGGTCAGAGGCTCGGGTTTTAGCTTGCCACGTAAGTAAAGACTGAGGCCGATGAACCATTCGCCTTCCGGTAACGTGGACATGGAGACGATAATCCTCTCCGTAAACCTAGACCACACAACGAGAAACATGATGTGAGTCCGAGCATCAAAGATAAACTAGCAGTGTGGCGAACGAATTATCAGACTTGACTCATCTATTTGAGTACGAATTTACTACACCTGTGCTATTGCTTCAAGACTGCGGCGATTGTTGGTGGACTTATTCTTCCCGCCGAAAGTTCCATCTACCTTGCCAAAAGGATCCAGGATAGTGATTTATTCGGCCAAATTTAACATGCAAATTGCTTTATATTGCAAACCTCCGCATTGATTATGTAATATTTTCCACCGTGAGAAACTGCCACTCTTGGCGACTTATCCTAATTTCGAGTCCTCTGCCCCTGCCCCACTTCTCCGATTTCACCTTCGTTGCTGCACTACATATGAACGGCAACTTACTGCCACAAAAACCTTGCGGACAGTTCTTACTTTAGTCGAATTCAACGGTTTCTCTCAAGCTCTCCACCGTGACTAGCTTCCGACAAGCCTGAGCTGCTACAGTTTTCTGGTTGAATGAATCCATTACTCCCTCGTTACCCTTTCCTGTGTGGTCCTTCTTTGCTACATGAAGCGTTACGGCCGTCTTTGGAGGCCCTTGGGACTGGTGCTTGTCTCAGAGTCGTCGTCTAGCTTGACAATTCTATCTACAAGTAGCCCCTTCGCCCGGCACGAGCCCTTGCGCAGCAGACCTCTCTGGTGTTACAACGTTTACCGTTCAGGTATAAGATTAGATTTCATCAGGCTGTTATGAGCCAAAATAAGCCCATGACCATTGTCTGTGCAGCGTGTGGGTGCAGCCTATATACTGCAGCTATTGAACCTATCATGTCATCGGGCGAGACGTCCTAAATTGAAGTCGGAAGAGGATAAGAAAGGTATATAAGTACTCCTTACCATCCCCTGAAAGAAGTTCACATCATATAGTCCGAGTTGACCCTGATACTAGGCGTCAGTCTTTTCTACAGGTCTGTTCCAACATCCAGAGGACTCAGGGCCCACACTGTATTCCTAATCACTCACTTCTATGTTTCAATATCCGGTGGACGTTGACTATGCTCAATCCGTAGAGGAGTATCCTGTCAGTGAAGCAGCTTACTACTATCCTCCCGAAGTCGATGCGAGTGGCATGAGCGACAGACGGCTTCATAGGCTGGCACGCCCTGATGTCTACAGGCATCAACGTCCCTCTTTCTACTCGGTCTACGCACGCGCCGCCCGACGATATGGGTTTGAAAGCGGGGCGTATGCTGGATTCGCGATGAGGAACAACGTCGTTGTCAAGGTTGCTGGACTCTACGATAAATCGACAGACCACGAAGTTCCTACTGAAGGCGTCCAGAACGGTACGCATCTCGAGAGTATCCGTTGTACAACGCATGTGTACTGATGCGATGATAGAGTGAGTGTGGATTACATCGATCACAGCCAATTGACCAATATTGTCCCCATCAGCTCAGAATATGTCGTACCAGTGACCATCGGTAACCCCGGTGTGACCCTCAACCTCGACTTCGACACTGGATCGTCCGATCTTTGGGTCTGGTCTTCTGAACTGGCGGGTGTTTCGCAATACACTGATACACATACTATCTACGACCCAAGAATGTCCGAAACTGCCCAGCGCGTCTATGGGACTTGGAATATTTCTTACGGTGATGGATCCTCCGCGTCTGGAGATGTCTACACGGACATGGTTACTGTCGCAGGAGTCACCATGCCCAGCCAGGCAGTTGAATGCTCTAGAAGTCTCAGCTCCGCTTTCTTGCAGGATGGCGGAAACGACGGACTACTGGGATTGGCATGGCCGATTCTCAATACAGTGACCCCTCAGCCAGTCAAGACTCCCATGGAAAATATGATGGAGCAGGGATTGATCGAGCATCCATTGTTCACAGTGAAGCTCACTAGAGGCCACAATCCCGGGTTTTACTCCTTTGGTGAGTATACATACATGGCCCCTCAGATCCTAGCCAC
This sequence comes from Hermanssonia centrifuga, assembly GCA_001913855.2. Lineage (NCBI taxonomy): Eukaryota > Fungi > Basidiomycota > Agaricomycetes > Polyporales > Meruliaceae > Hermanssonia > Hermanssonia centrifuga. The sequence continues at coordinate 8,585 of MLYV02000262.1, forward strand.
TGATGTCTTTTGCAGGTTACATAGACTATAATGTTACACCGCATGCTATTACATACACCCCTGTTGATAAGTGAGTGATCACCTTGTCCGGCTGTTCTGGACATCGCTAATATCCTTCATCTAGCTCTCAAGGCTTCTGGCAAGTCTCTTCCAGATCATTCGCCATTGGGAGCCAAACATTCGATCGGCGCGGTAATACTGCTATTCTTGATACTGGCACTAGCCTTTGTCTCGTTGACGATGATACCGTACGAGCTATTTACGGTGAGTTCCCCTGTAGAAGCAAGTTAGAGCCTCACTCAACGAGTATCCCACTGGCAGACTCGATCGAAGGTGCCACTTACGACGACCAACATGGCGGATGGAAATATCCCTCAGACGTCAGCGTTCCAAATGTGGCATTCGCAGTCGGAGACAAGTACTATACTATTCATCCTGACGACTTTGGATTTGGCAGTGCAGGCGACGGGTACATATTAGGTGGAATCCAGAGTCGTGGAGACATGAACTACGATATCTTCGGGGACGTGTTTTTGAAGTGTGTTTACGTTGTCTGTGAGTTGCCTTCGATCTCGTTTTACGTTTATCCGTCTCACAGCCATCGTCGTCAATTTTAGTTAACCAAGGCGAGATGACCGTCGGTGTAGCGCAGAGAGATGACTGAGTTTGCACGAAGTAATGAGATGTTGGGGTTTGTACACCTGAATCTGGATATATATATATAATTCGATGTCACCAACTCAATAGGTCTCCGCGTAATCGCAACTTGTAGAATGCCTTGTTTCCCGCGAGCGTTTGTAATTGGTATGTTTGCTCTCGAGTCTCTGTCTATCATGAAAAGGAATCACGACTTAAATCCACCCTGCGTACCCAGCATTCTGAGTTTCTATCCAAGTTGCAGCTGACCGAATAGGTAGAACTATCTGATTATTCTCAGCCAGCCCCGATCACAACGACACAAGTTCTTTGATAATATGTGCAGAAAAGACCGATAGAGATCGATATACATCTAAGCAGTGCTGTTCATGCTTTTGCTGGTTTGGACGTGTAGACTCGTGTAGAAGGCGCGCAGTGGAATCCAGAAATGGTAAGCGTCGGGAGGGCGGGGCGTCGGTAAGATCTCAATCTGAATGATCGGTTGTATGACAAATAATATCGGCGGCCGAAGACAAGGAGCGCTTGCCAATCGCCTTTCTCTAACCACTACCCAAGCTCCCCGCTTCTTCCCGATGAACCTGAGCTACTCTTCGATGCTTTTTTCTGCTGCACGAATATTCGAGCTGCTGTGCTCTCTTGTTCCTCGTTGCATGTGTCGACATTAATTTGCTGTTTGAAACTTTCGGGGACTGGGAACTAGCTTCCGGGACTCTCAAAGTTGTCTAGCAAGGCGACAGTAGTGACCGTCCCAGGATTTTCAAGTCGCTTCTCTCTGCTGACAAGAGTATAAGATTAGCTACGCATCTGAAAGTCGCCGCCCCTGGCGTCTATAACCTTGCTTGCGGGCAGTGTATATTTGTTACTTAGTAAGCTTAAACTGCCTCGAAGTTCTCTCATTCAAAAGCCTGCATGTTATGTTATAAGATGCTGTCATGTACTCAAAGATAGTGAATATTATGAGAACGTAGCACGCGCACTACAAGCGCTGTGTTCGGAGCGCCACGGGTGAGAGATTTCGTGCGACACATATGAACCTCCTGAGGACCTTGGCAAGCAAGGTGACCACTACCCAAGCTCCCCGCTTCTTCCCGATGAACCTGAGCTACTCTTCGATGCTTTTTTCTGCTGCACGAATATTCGAGCTGCTGTGCTCTCTTGTTCCTCGTTGCATGTGTCGACATTAATTTGCTGTTTGAAACTTTCGGGGACTGGGAACTAGCTTCCGGGACTCTCAAAGTTGTCTAGCAAGGCGACAGTAGTGACCGTCCCAGGATTTTCAAGTCGCTTCTCTCTGCTGACAAGAGTATAAGATTAGCTACGCATCAGGCGGTCATGACTCAAAATCAGCTCATGACAAAGATAGCACGCCGGCGTGTTAGGTGGGAACTCAGTCGGACCTATCCCGTCATGCCAGTGAGTGTAAGACATCCTGGATCGGAGTACTCAAGAGGATGCAAGGTACATAAATACTTTCATTTCATGAGAAGGGAGAAACTCATACCCCTTCATCTACTCCGAGTAGGCGTTAACCTTTCCATCTCGTCTCTCCCGACCTGCGCAATCTCCAGGACCTGAACTTCCGATTTAACCTTGCGTATTCGGTGCCATGGGTTGTGTGCAATCCGTAGAAGAGGAAACTCGCGTTGAAAACGAACCTTACTATGCCCCCAAAGTCGTGGAGGGCGGTATGAACGACAGACGGCTTCATAGGCTGGCTCGTCCTGATATCTACAGGGACAAGCGTCCTTCGTTTTATTCGGCTTACTCTCGCGCTGCACATCGATACGGATTCGAGAGTGGAAAGTACGCTGGATTTGCGAAGAGGAACAATGTTGTAGTCAAGGTCTGTGGGCGCCACGATAAAGCGACAGACCATGAAGTTCCAGCAGAATCGGTCCAGAACGGTACGCATCTGGGGCTTTTTCGTTTAATGAGCGTTTGCTGACACAGCAATAGAGTGAGTATAGGTTACATCGGTAGAAGGCAGTTGATTGATAGTTCGACCAGTTCAGAATATGTCGTTCCGGTGACCATCGGTAACCCTGGTGTGACCCTTAACCTTGATTTTGACACTGGATCGTCCGATCTTTGGGTCTGGTCTTCAGAGCTCGCAAAGGTTGCGCAGTACACTAATACGCACTCCATCTACAACCCCAAAGCATCACGAACCGCCCGCCACGCACACGGGACTTGGGACATCTCTTATGGTGATGGATCATCCGCCTCAGGCGATGTATACACAGATATGGTCACCTTGGCAGGAGTCACTATTCCCAATCAAGCAGTCGAATGTTCTAAATGGCTTAGCTCAGCTTTCCTGAAGGATGGCGGAAACGACGGATTACTGGGATTGGCATGGCCAGCTATCAATACAGTGAATCCTCGACGAGTCAAGACTCCTGTGGAGAACATGATTGATCAGGGGCTGATCGAAGAGCCATTGTTCACCGTAAAATTGAGCAGAGGTCACCATGCAGGCTTCTATTCGTTTGGTCCGTACATATGCACCACCTCTCAGACTACAGTAATTGATGAATCTGTAGGTTATATTGATCACACCGTGACGCCACATGGTATCACATACACCCCTGTTGACAAGTGGGTAGCTGACTTTGTTTTGGATGCTCTGGGTGTTCCTAACCTTCCTACTAGTTCGCAAGGGTTTTGGCAAGTGTCTTCGAGGTCTTTCGCTATTGGGAGCCGGACATTTAGTCGTCACGGCAATACTGCTATTCTCGATACTGGTACTAGCCTTTGCCTTGTTGACGACGATACTGTGCGCACTATATACGGTGAGCCATTTTCTAAGGGTAAAATCAGAGTGTTGTCTAAAATCATTCCATCAGACTCGATTGACGGCGCTATATACGATGACCGACATGGTGGGTGGAAATATCCCTCGGATGCTCGCATCCCAAATGTTGCTTTTGCCGTGGGAGATAAATACTATACGATTCATCCGGATGATTTCGGGTTTGGCAGTGCAGGGCACGGGTATACACTGGGTGGAATCCAGAGCCGTGGAGATATGAATTTCGATATCTTCGGGGACGTATTCTTGAAGAGCGTTTATGTCGTCTGTGAGTTCGATTCCTTTCCCCTTTTGGCGTTCCCTTTATTTTGTTCAGCAGCTGATCATTGTTTTCCAGTCAACCAAGGAGACAAGACGGTTGGTCTAGCGCAGAGAGATGAATGAGGTCGCTTAACGTATTGATGATGCGAATCTACGAACCCAACTATACAGGATGCGACAAATTCATAACCACAGGAACTTGCTAGTGTGTACATTTTTAAACGTATCTTATGTTGATTGCTGTATATGTAGGTGTAACTAGATATCCTAATATAACGTGCTCGGACCGCCAAGTACTAGTCACGTCCTCGTTCAAAGTGGATATGAAAGTGAAAGACTGCCGTATCGGGCGGGATGACATCGGCACCTTTTCGCCCGTTTTTTCGCCCCTCGTAACTGGAGCCGTCCTGCTGACACCTTTCTCTGGGACCTGCGGTATGGCCAATGAATCATGGGCATCATACAGGAGATTACGACGATACCGCCTATCTTTCACTAGAATGCAGAGTGGCCCGGTAAGAGCGAAGGCCTCCTAAAAGCGGGTTACAATCTGCCGTGAATCAACTACTTATGGTCTACTGCACAGAGCGGCTTGTTGTCGGAACCTCTTCATCGGATTAATCCATAAAAGGAAAGCCTCTCGCAATGTTACTGTGCAGCAACTCTCGGTTTCCCCCCATCAATGTCTATTATAAATCAGCGTTGTCTTGTTACAGCGGTACGGTAAGCAATGGCAGCCATGAATCAGAGGTTTGGACTAATCAATGTGCTGAACCTTTTGTAACCCTGATGCGTCCCGCGTAGTCAGGCTGATTGAAGCGAGCCCAACAAGTCGGACTGAGCGCCATTCTGAATCGTGCATTCCGCTGCGGGAGGGGTGGTCAGTTCACGCAAAGCCGAAGGAGGCCTGGGTACACATTCCTCGTGGTACTCATGGATGCGTACACCGAGAATCGGACGGATGCCTACCCACCTCGTGGACCAAGGAGACAAGACCGTGGGTGTAGCGCAGAGAGATGATTAAGGTGAACTAACGGCCGCTTATTAGTGAGTCATCCTAGTTACGGTTCACGAAGCCCAAATTCATCCTTCCCGTAGTTCAACGACAATGTGCTCCTTCAGCTACGTTCAACGGTGATAAAGTTCACAATTCCCAGATTAATCAATGGTAGCCTCGGCTCACGGACGATTACCCGAGGCTGACCTTTTTGAATCCTGGTATGAGGACAGTGGGACATCCCTACGCCAAGTCCTCACTCTGTAAGCTTCACCTCGGGGTTTCAAGTTGATCTGAAGGCGAATGATTGTTATATCGGGCGGGATGACACCGGCACCTCTTCGCCCGTTTTATCGCTTCTCCGCAAAGGTCATTGCAACCGAATCCATCCTGCTGACACTTTCCGCTGAGACCCGTGGCATGATCAATGACTCATAGGAGATCATGTCGACGTCGCCTATCTTTCAAAACAATAAGCAGTGGTCCGGTAAGGACAGCCTGGCGTTACAAGCTGTTTAATACTTACGGTTCACTTCCAGAGCGAATCGTTACTATCGACACCTTCTCGCCGGCTTGGTGTATAAAAGAGCACGCAGCAACTCTCGTTCCACCCCCATGACAAGCCTGCGGACGAAATGGCGAGTCTATCATAAATCAGCATGGTCTTATTGCAGTGATACGGTAAGCATGGGTAACCTTGCATCATATTGACGCGCTGAACTTGTAGTAGTACGCACCGAGGTACTCACTCATCTAGTACGGTATACCCTCTTTAACTACTTCTCGCTATATTGGAAACACCCTGACGTTCGTATCGTAAATCTGAATATAGCCGTTGTTATCTGTAATTATGTGTAACCTCAATTTAGATAGGAAACCTCTGCATTGGGGTTACACATGGGTTTACTAGTAGAACGAAACGTTAGACTGCCAATCAGTGTCCTCTACCCGTTACCCGTTACCCGTCATGTAAGTCTGATTGACTGTTATCTGCCGGTGGGCACTCTGAGTCTGAGTCTTTGGCTATGCGTTTTAACGTAGACCAGTAGCACAACTCATACGGTATGAAGAAGGTAACACTGACTTGGAGGAATCCAAGTCACGATCTGAGTAGTTCCATATATTTATATTGATGTATATGCCTTCAGGTTTTCAGGTACCCTTTCAAACTAGAGGCAATCCGGCATTGTGAATCATAGTATCAAACCAAAATGATATTAGCTAATGTGGTTGTGCCAAATACTACAAAAGATGAGTGCTAGACAAATGTCGTTCAATGATGGAAAGTGGGTCTATATGTGACGTTTGGAGTGGTCCGCAGTTGAATCTTGCAACAATTCGGGTTAATTTTTGACAGAAGGCTACAAGTACTTTTCTCCTGGCTTTCCACTCCACAAGACGGACTTGGGGAGACATGTCATGAATAGCAGGGAAGTAGCTCAGCTTGCATTTTGGAGGGAGAATCCATGCGAGATATATGGCAATTTGTGACACAGGGGTTGTTGTCGGAGAGCCTATGACAAATGTTACGGATGTCAGGTTGTCGATGCGCCTAAAAATAGTCCGGTCCATGAACCAGTACCGCTGGAGGACCATGGAAAGATGTAACCTCAATTGCAATAGGAAAGGACAGTATTTGCGGAGAAGCTCCATCACTGTTCCCAAGCAAAGAGACGACCGTTCATCGGGAGATACAGGCACTACATCTGATCCATCGAAGACCAGGCGCTTCAACATCGGCCAGTGAGAAACCAGCTCTTCGAATTCGTTGTTATCTAGGTCTGTCGTGAATCTCGTTGTGAATACAAGGGAAACCAACCGCTCGCATTTACGCAGCGGCTCCAAGGCAGCGTAGTCAAGACGCCACGGATTGTCACAAGATTGCAGTAGCGAGACGGTGAGATTTTCCAAGCTCCCGCAACGGTCCGCAATGAGGGATAAGGCGGTCCTCAGAGAATCACTCACAGCAATTTCTCCTGTGAAGGTCAAATCCAGTTGGGTGAGGTTGTGTGGATCGAATTGATGCGAAAAGAAGGGGATGAACGAGTCAACAGGCACCACCACCGCTAACTCTGCGAGACGAGTCGATAGTTCATCTGGTCCAAAAATTGGTTGTGTGACGATCCCGTACGAATCGTCCGAGTCCATGACAGTGCGCCTTGTAGGGTCTTGTCTGATAACAACGATATTCCTGAGCTGCTGATGTGTCGATAGTGCCGTGACTAAGGAGAGGCCCAGCATGTACGGAGGGAGTGAAAGAGTGATCAATTCCTTCAGACCACAAAGCATGTCAACGAACGGATCGAAGGCGTCGACCATTGCCTCCGAGTCACGTACGTTGACCGTGAGGACTCTAATATGAGGCATGCGCTGGTGGACAGTGTCAAAGAAAGCATCTAGTGGGGATGCAGTCGGGACAGTAGACGTATGAGGGTCAAGTTGGTTTGAAAAATGTCCAGTGGCGGACGGATATCCTCGCTCGATGTTCGCCACGAAGTGCGTAACATTTGCTGAGAAGAACGCCATGGCAATGCGGAACTCAACAGGATCCTGGCAAACAGTCACATGAAGTTCGTTCAGAGCCGGGAGATGCATGGGGCTTTTGATGGAGTCCGACATAACCGCCAGAAACCCGATTGTGCATCGGAGGTTCTGTATGTTAAGGTTCAACACGCTGATACGACCAGCATATTCAGGTTCATTGAACCGATCCCAGCTAGCCGGATTTGGCGCCACCCTGAATCGTGCGTTCCGCTGCGAGAAAAGCGGTCAAATTATGCAATATGCGACACGGAAGAAAGCACACGTACGGATTCTTCATAATACTCTGGAAGCAAACCGAGAATCGGACGGATGCCTACCCCAGAGTCAGACCTGCCCCGCCACATGACCTCGTGGACGATAGCGGCCCAGTCGCGACAGACAAGGGCACAACTAGCAACATCCTTCTTTTCAAGCCCTTCCAAGATAATGTACATGATGTCAAATATCCCAATGGCTGTTCCGACGGAAATTCGATTATTGTGTGCACCCTTGTGGCGACGCGGCTGTGCGAGTTGTTTTATAAAGAAAGGTACAGCTGAAGATAGACGAAGATGGGGTTTGCTGATAATTTTGAGCATTCTAGCAAGTGTTAGAGGTTTGGAGGGCGGCGGAAGAGATGGGGGACAGTGACGAGGGAAACAAACAAGAGTAGATATAATAGACTTTCCCATCCTTCTCTCCCCGTTTTCACACCATCAGCGTGGAGAATGAGCTCGGGTTTTGCCCTTATTTCTCCTGGGCACGTGTTGTTGTAATCCAACATGGTTATCATCGTTGGACCCACAACGGCTACTGTGCAGATCGATTCATTGGCGCCGTCGGACTCTGTTCCTACTTCAAACCATCAGCGTCGAGAAGACTCAATCGTGGTGTCCTTACCTACTTTGGTTATGCTGTCTAGCCCCGGGTCTTTAGGTTGATGAATGCGCCTTGGGAATAAGGTATCAATGACTGCTCGGAGGGTCAGTCTTTCAAGATATAGCGAACTCCGCTGTTTCTCCCTGATATAATCCTACAGTCCCTTATGAACAGGCGAGTGACATGGTGTCATACGTCTGAAATACTAGGAAAAGTCATGTACATCAGACGTCGGACTCCGCCATTAAGACAGAATGTTGCAACAGCATATTCAGGACCTTTGCTGAAGATCCTTGTCAGCCAACCTACGAGGCTCAAACATGAAAACAGACTCACAAGGTGCGTTCGAAAGTCCACTGCTAGGTTTTGATATCATACGTCGACCTTAGTGAAAATTACAGAGCTTCAACCCAGACTTGACGAAAATCATTGTTCTGGTTGCTCGTTCTGGGCGCGTCGGACGCGTAAGCATATATGTATTGTCATTGATGCGGCTACATGACATTTCGGTATGTCAGTAAGAATGAGCGTACGTTTGAAAACTATCTTTGCTATCATCCCTACCCGTAACTTATCTTTCTAAATGCCCCCGTTCACCTAAGAAGAACGAATATAGCACCGCATTCTATGTTGGCGGTTCCCACTGAAAGGGACATGTCCATATCGAGCGCATACGCCAAGGTGCTGGCTCAGAGGCCTCCCCCCGCCAGGATATGGGGATAGTGCCTGCAGCATAGTCGGTGTAGGGATTGAAGGTGATGCTGCTTCTGGAATAAAGAGTAAGTCAAGTAGCATTGATATAGGAGCTAGCAACCTGCGGCAGCGCAAGGCATGCCCGCCAATCTACGGTGCCATGCTTCGTCTTTCCCCATGCAACCCATCCAATGAATCTTCAAGGGTTTGCAGGGCTCGTTGCCAGTTGGATGTTCGAGATCGCGATGTAATTGAAATTACTGGTCCGAACTTAAGTCTTACATTCAGCCACGTGGAGCGACTCCCGATTATTCCCAATTTGGGACATGTAGCGGGATGAATGACTAAGAAGCCCAAAATGAAGCGGTACCGACTCGCGCGTCACTGCAAAACTCTTCACAATTGGCCGAGCAGCGTAAGAAGAGATACGGAGTGAGGAGTCCGTCTTGCACGTCGCTCACATAGCGAATCCTTTCACAGCATCTGGATCATATTATCGTGTTGCTGTGCTGGTACAGATGGAGCATTCAGGATCAAACGAGGCTGTTTCTCACCGAAGCATATGTGTGAACAATTTACAGCGGTATGCCCTCACATGTTTCTATTTGGTCAATTACCCGGAGTTGATCGATGCTATGCTTTCTAGCCAGACCCTATATTTTGCTCTATGTTGGCGTTTCATAGCACGCCTGCTTCTCGTAATGCAATCGGCGTGTAATGACTTCCGTTGGAAATCGAAAGCAGATCCAAGTGAGGTGACCTAATGACGTGGCCGAGACGTCTAGGATCAGTTCCTGGGGATTGTCACCTCTGCGACGATAATGCCGGCACATCGACATGAGCTTTGAAATAATGGATTTTCAAGCGACGACGTTGATTGTCGCTCGGTGTTTGATGCAGGTCCGCAGTGCATATCTGTGCCTTAGCTGATTTCAAAAGGAGGCTACTGGTAGCGGTAAGTGTTTCCCCTATATTTAAACGGTGTTTTTTCTCGTCTTACGCATTATATCTAATTCTTCGCACGACATAAAGGAAATCCAAATTCTTCTTGAAGTCCCAAGACAGCGCTCCTTAATTCTTTCTCTCATCTTCAAAATCCATTTGGATGGCGGAAAGATCAACATCTTGTGGATGGGCAATGTTGGGACTCATCTGTTTGACGATCTGATTGTTGCAGTCATCTATGATTGTATGTCAGATTGTTGGTAGCTGGGTCCTCCACTCTCCATGCTTAGAATTTGTATGTATCTTGCTTTTTCAGGTCCATAGTCCATTTCTGTCAACCAAGCACAGAGCCGTTGATTCCATCTCAGTTACTAACATTGTCGGATGATTATACATCAGTATGTGTGGCTGCGTTTCCTAGGGCGTCGGGGCTTAGAACCGTTCCTGGGCGGCGCTGATAAAGTTTGAGTGAGTCTACTGTTATAAAGGAACGAAATTTCTTCTCCTATGTTGACAGACTTGATCGTTTTCTTCACAGAGCTGGCTCTGTCTGTTATGTCCAAAGCCTCATCCAATTCGTCTCTGATTGCTTATTATGAAGTGTATGTACATTCGTCACTGTGTTTACTACTACTAAAATACTATGTCTTTTCCAGCATCCAAGCGAACAGTTACACAGATATTGCTATGCTAGGTACGTGCGATGTATTTTGAAATTGTTTTTTTAATACTGATAAATCTGGCACCGTAGCTCTCGCCGTCTATGAGTATACAATAACAGTTGGACGAGAGATCCAACTGGTATGGAAACGACCGAAGACGGGCTCAGTGTGGCTTTTCTTAGCCACTCGGTATCTAATGATTTTGTCTTTCGTCCCTCAAATCATCCCCGTCGCTTCATCCGTAAGCTATATCCAACTTTTTGTTCACGAAAAACAGTGCTGACCTTCGATCTGCGGTAGATGTATGTTAAATACGTCATGCCCTTACGCACTTCTCATGCTTTCCATAGGGGTTGCCGTGTTGATCTCATATTCAATGACGTTTTCTACGTAGCGCAATTCCTCGTCTCGGGATGTATGTTTTCAGCATTTTTAACACCGATATAAGTCTAATTTGGGAGAATTAGTATTTTCAGCACTACGCGTGTACGCGTTGTGGGATCGGAATATTGCTTTTGCATCACTTGTCCTCGCATTCAATTTGGTACCCGTAGCAGTTAACATTGTGAGTCGTTGTAGTCGCTGTTTTTCTGCGCTACTGATTGCGGAAATCAGTACAGCTTCAGCTCCTCACCAATGGTTTATGACCCATCCGGAATTTGTGGCCAGCCAAACACAGCTTCCGCGAATACCAGACTACAGTATGTGCACAGTCAGTTTTATTTACTTGTTCTAATCCAATCTCACATCAGATGTTAGTGAACGCACTGATGTCTAGTGTTACAACCTGACATTCATACAGTGGAACTGGGAGTCCGGTTATCGATGATTGCTGCCGATATCATGGTTCTGGCTTTGACCTGGATGAAGACGTATCGAAACTATAAAGAAGCGACACGAGTTGGCCTGCAGGCCAAAGTAAGCAGCCTACTTCTTCGTGACGGTAAATTTTCATCCTTCAATTTGTGAGCTACGAAGTCTCATATTCGTTTCTGGGTCATATAGGCACCACATACTTCATGTCAGTGCGAACGCACACTATGTCTAAGAGTAACAGTTTACTCACTATACTACAGTGCGTTACTTCTCATGAACATCGCTCAAGTTGTTCTCAAGACCCTCGTACGTCTTTGATTTCTCTGTCGTCACCAAAAATAACTTGACAAACACCGTGTTTTGTAGCCCTCCTTGGGCGGTGACTCTCCTATTGGAATCTCAGTTATCAGCACGTGAGTTGCCTGAAGTCTAGATTGTAAATTCGTTGACACAATATAGGTTGAACCCCATTCTCATCTCCCGTTTCCTGCTCAATTTGCGTGAAGCCGGACAATCAGACAATCAACAAAGCCTGTCTAGTTTCTCAGCGCCGCGGTTCCACGTTCCCACCCTTCCTACGTTGATTGGGAACATGGGAGAAGAGCTCAACCACAGTTTAGGGCACGACAGCGACCAATCCTCCTGGGAGGATATCATTCATACCCCGGCAGAGGACTTGAGGCACTACAGACACTCCAAGTCTCCTATGGAATCTGACGTGCGATAACGGAGGTATGACACTATAATCCTTGACACACCTGCTTTTCATAATTCTTCCACAACTTCCTGGACTCGTGTCCCAGGCTATGCTGTACAAATAAGGAGAGATGCTGTTCCATTCCTAGATGTAGTTTGAGCACTCGTGTATACTAGAGCTACCAATAACATATAGGACCATAGCTAAGGAAGCCATACGAAAAGTCCACGCGTATGCACTCCACTGGCAATTCCGAGTACTAGGAGTTTTTGAACACCTGGCAGGTACGTTCATGTCAGCAAATGGTATTATGTGCTTTAGCATCTTCGGTGTCTTCTTTGAAATAATCTGTCTTTGGCTACATTGTTGTGTGCTTGTTGAATTGTTTCCGTAACTACGACTTTGTACGAACTCAGAAGCCAGGAAAGGCAATGGCGGGGAGGCGGGGAGAGGCGGGATTCGATTGCCGGCGCTTCACCTCACTCCAGCGCTTCACATGGTTTCTTACCAGACCGCGACATCTTTTTCTACCTCTGACATTCACTCAGCCTGACTTGTGCATATGCCTCTCTGTTCTCATGCTCGGTGACAACTGTGCCATGTAGCAAGCTATCAAAGCAAGCTAGCAACCCGCGACCTCAGCGCTTCAGCTTTCTCATTGGAGCCAGCCCGGCGACGAGCTCAGGAAAACAGCACACGTACTTTTATACGGGAAGATTTCGTACGGTAGGGTCCGCGGTGGGTAACTCGAATGTTATAACGTATGTGATGTATTCTTGTCCCAAATATGATACTGACAATTGCTGAGCATCCTCTCTTTTCGGACTATATTCTATTTTTCAAAGAGAATTAGTGCCAGTCGTTGTGCCTGACTGTGATTCGATATATATTGGGGTCGTTTGAAACTGCGATACCGACAACAGTGATGCCCTGGAATTGAAGTGCAGACACAAGCCGGATTCGACCAGACGTGGGAAGAGACGATCTTTGCGTCCTGTCTCGACCTTAGCCAGAACGTTACCCACGATTTGCGTGTGGTTCATCGGTGGCGTACGGTCACATGTGAGTTGTAAACAACCGAAGTCTTCGGTGTTCCGATTAGCAACTGATAGTGTATTCTCAGATTGTGATCCACATACGTGTATTCTGCGCAATCACTGACTGGTGCTAAGACAGTTTCTAAGATCGGCAGTGCCAGCGTTTCGAAATTGAGCGGAAGTAAAGATGGTTTTTACGGGGTTACTTCTGGGCGTATGTCAATTCGAGGGTTGAATCCTTTCGTTAAAGATATCCTTTGGACCCGAAGGACGTGATAGCTTTTCATCGGACTCAGGGCCTGGATGACAAACCTATTGAAAAAGTGTCAAGTTCGCCTTCTTGATGTTCCGCTGCCCTTCCGACGTATAGATTGAGTCCGTCATTTCTGATATGTTTGCCAATGTGACCAAGCAATCTGCGCAGCCGGGTATTTGCTACGTTTTAAGGTGACTCCGGACATTCCCTTTGATGCATCTATTGATATAATGTAGACCTTAGGGGTAGAGTCGCTAGCTCCCTTTCTGCCATCTTTCAAACCTGATCATTGTACACGACTTAAGCTCCCATGACTCGAATGAAAGAAGACATGAAGGCTCAAACTCCAAACGATTTGAAGCCGTGGCACTTTGCATCAGAGACGATGTTAATCCCTGACGGTGAGCAAATATCTATATTTGTATCCTAGGAACTGAAAATCAACTCGATAAAACTAGAGCAATACACAGACCTCGAAGTTATTGACCTATCGACCTTCAAACTCGAGGATTTTACAACCAGTTCAGCATCTTCCAGGTCACCGGAAGAGAATAGAGTCCACAGCGACCTTGTTGCTCGCACACTCAACGCCTTCCGTACCACTGGATTTCTTGCTGTGAAGGGACACGGACTAGCGGCCGAGGACATCCACCACCAGTTCTCCCTGGGCAAGTTGCTGGTAGACAACGTCTCTGAAGAAGAAAAGCATCGTTTGCTAGCTCGCATTTCTGAAGAGGGAAGCTGGGCTGGCTACAAGGTCAGAATTACTGGCCTCGAACTGTATCCCGAGATCATTGCATAAACATGTTTTTATTTGTAGCCGCAAGGTTATTATCGTCGACCTGACGGCGCTAAGGATTCCATCGAGGTATCGCGGCGCAATTTTTCATTCTGCGACTCAATTCCTCACCGTTTCCACAGTATTACGATTTCTATCCATATACAGCTCGTCAGTCGAGCCTCCCTACAGTAGCCCATACCTACGTTGATGATTTCCGGGAATTCATAGAAGTAGGTGCTTTGGAGATCTCGTTAATATTAAATGCTTAAGAACATCTTCTGACCGACAGTACAACCACTACGTCGTTCTTCGAAAGATCCTTGCACTCATATCTTTAGGACTAGGCCTTGAAGTGGATACGTGAGCTCTCTCCGTCATAGGCTAGCCTTGCCTGTGGCATGCCAAAATTCTGAAACACCAATTACTTAGATTATGGCATCTTCATCATCGGGGAGGCTATGCCAATGACGGTGCTCTGAGAGGGGGGCCCGATGAAGCAATTGAATGGAAACATAGCAAGGATCACTTGCGGTATGCGATGTATCGTACGTCTCCTTTCTGTCAAACAGAGTAGTACAAATACTGACGCAGATTGTCCAGACCCACCGTCTGAAGAAGATCGAGAGAAAAAGAAGCACCTTTGGTTACCTGGTCATACAGACTTGTAAGTAAAACAATCTCTCTAGGCAATTCGAAAAGCTTGATTAAGGTTTTCATTTGTTAGAGGCTCAGTCAGTTTCCTTTGTACGATATAGCTCATTTTGATTCGCGCTCGTTTGCTGACTGTGCAATATAGATTCGCAGCCCATTGCTGGCCTTCAAATATTGATGGAAAACGGTGAATGGCGCTATATCCGGCACTATCCCAACCATATCGTCGTCGACCTTGGAGACAGTATGGAGTTCATGACCGGTGGTGTACTCAAAGCATCTCCTCACCGTGGTTAGTCCGTTCCATCCCTAAAGCTATCGTCTGGCTTCTTAAGGGATGATCGTATTCTGTTAGTGCTCGAGCCCCCAGATGACCAACGACAGTGAGTCTTCCCATTTAATCTACAATCACGGGGCTTACAACTCGTTATACAGCTTAGACCGACTAGGAATATTCTACTTTGTGCCTTTCCTTGCAGAGGTCAAGCTCACTGTGCTTGATTACCCGTCGTTGCGGGCGCTTGGAGCGAAAGATGTGTTCGAAGAATACTATCAGCTTGGTGGTGAACCTCTCACTTCGAATGGTAGGCTCTGAATGACCCTTATTTTTTGGCTGATCTAACTATGCTGCTTGACAGAATGGCTTGTGCTGAAGTCAAAGCTTGTGGGCACAAAGCGAGTGAAACGGGAGAAGCGAGAAGCCGTGGACGTTTTGGAAGATATACATTTCAGATACAACAACTGATTATCGGCGGTGCGGTAGGATGTTTTCCTCTATCAACGGCGAGATAATATCATCAGGTTGTCGTATCCAGTACATTTAGGTCCCGGAAACTCCTTGATATCTCCTTGACTTTTCTTCATCTGTAGCTGTTTATCTCTTGCAAGGTATCATATGTGCATGGGTGATCCCCTGCCAATGGGACAATATCTGTCGGCTGGCTGGACTAGTATAGTTCTTCGGCCATTCGGACCTGTCAAGGAAAGCTCATCCGTTAACCCTTCACAATTTACTGCCCGAAAGCGGGCGCAATATGACTGTCGTGACAATTTCAAATGGGATAACGACCTGTCGGTTTTACGAATTGACATCCAGAAACTCTATCAGAACCTGGTATATATACCGCTTTAGCACTTGGTTTTCAGGTAGGGTCGGTCGCATAATAACCCACGATGTCGGCCTTCAAGCGCTCGAGCCTGTTATCTGCTTTACAGGTACGACTTAGCTGCCTTTTGTTGTCAGTCCAAGACTCACACACCGTTCGTGCAGGTTTCGACGGATGCGTCTCCCTACAAGAATGCAGACGTACTACCGCTTCCTCCATCACGCCGGACATGGTCGAAGACTATCTTTGTATTCTTCTGGCTCTCAACTGGTGAATCTGGTATTATGCTTACCTCAATGAACACCACGACTGAGCACTCGTGCAGCCATAAATATTGCAGAGTGGTCCGGAGCATCAACAGCGTGTATGTACAGCGTGTTTATCAACTTTTGTCACTGTTAGATGTCCCTTATTGATCACCATTTTGCATAGTGGCTGTCGGACTTACTGTCGGGCAAGCTATTGCAGGTACGATCTAGCGTTGTCTTTTCTATAACTGACGCGCTGACTTATAAACTGAAGCCAATGCCATCAGTACTATAATGTAAGACTCTACAACCGGTTTTCATGTACATTTGCATGTCAGGATTTGCGAAGCTGATACGTGGTTATTATCAGAATATGTCTTGCACTGGTCACGAGCGGTCACGCTGGGGGCAAGTGGCATATTCCTTTTGTACGTGGTGATATTACGTTCGGTCATCAGCTCATTTATTCTTTATATAGGCCGTCATTAATCGCACGGGATGGGGTGTGTGAGTGCTTTCCATCTCGCAAGTAATTCTAATAGACTGACATTTACAAAGGCGTGGATCATGGTTTGTTGTGCTCAATCGCATCATTCTGTCATGCTGTTGGTATGGCGTTGAGGGCTGGTACGGCGGTCAGATGGTGAAGGTCATGATTGGCGCAATCTGGCGTACGTCTTTCCTTCCCTTGGTATGTCAAACTATTCACATATGACCCGTAGCAAGCTTTTACCACATAAGGAATACGTTTGGACCCAATGCTGCAATGGAAACAAATGATCTGAGTGAGTATCTACACTTAATGCATTCTGCATCTTGGCAACTCACTTTTATGACAGTATCGTTCATCATATTTTGGACCATTTCTCTTCCAATATTCCTTTTGAGACCCGAGCAGTAAATCATGTTATGTCTGGTTAACGAAAAGCAAACTAATGACCTCGCAGGTATCGCATACCAGCCATATTATCCTCCGTGATCGTCACTATCGCTGCGATCGCTATCTTCATCTGGGCCTTGGCTAAACAGGGTAATATAGGTCCATTGTGGAACAACCCGGAGGAGGTATATGGAATAGGAAGACTGAAGGGGTCGCAACTTAGCTGGACCATGATGCGAATGATTACGAGTGGAATTGGTGGTTGGGCAGGCGGGATACTCTATCAAAGTGGTATGCCTCCTAAGGTTCTGACACGAGCATACGAATATGATAACGTTTCTTACTACAGACTTCTCCCGATATGCAATCGCCCCTGGCGATCAGATCTGGGGCCAAATATTCATCATTCCAGTTTGTTTATTTGGCTCGAATATCCTCGGAATTATTGCTACGTCCTGCGCCCGTGGCTTCTACCCTGAGGAGCCTTTGCTCTGGTACCACAGATTTGATATTCTCGAGATATTATGGACTGACATCACGGTTTGCAGGAAGCTTTACGATCTTTTGACAGCTATCCAGACTCATGGTGGAAAGGGCGCTCGAGCTGCGGTTTTTTTCGCTGCCTTTGCTTTCTTCCTGTCACAACTATGTGTAAATGTAAGCGTATAAGTTTATGTTATATCTTTTTTCCTTTTCATATAGACGTACATTGTAGGTCGTGGCCTGCGGAGTAGTAGGAGGAATGGATTTAGCTGCACTTCTTCCTCGGTAAGTCAAACAATGATACGTTCACTCGATTATATGCTGATAATTTGAAAGCTACATCAATATACGCCGTGGTTCATTCATCATCGCAATTATTGGTATCTGTATCAATCCATGGAAAATACTCAATGTGAATTTTTACACATTTTCCCCCGTTAAAATTCCCGGGTGTTAATCCTGCGCAGACAGCTAATTCATTCATCTCGGCGATATCTGGATATGCTGTGTTCTTGGGTCCTCTGACCGGGATCATGATGGTATTTCGGTGCAGTACTTGTTCTCTGCAAGGACTAACATCTGGTTCAGGCTGAGTATTATTTGGTCCGACGACGGCGTATTAAATTATCGCACCTATTTGATCCAAGTCCCTCGAGTGACTATTGGTGCGAGATTAATTCTAGCTGCTGGTCATTATAGCGTTAATGGGATCTGTCTCCCGCATTTAGGTACTATCATGGCCTGAATTGGCGAGCACCTGTAGCCTGGGTGATGGTTGGTGATCGCGTGTATCATGCATACTAGTATGAATACATCACTGACTACTACCATCGTTCCAGGGTGTCTGGCCGAGTATGCCAGGCTTCTGCGCATCCGTCACCCCAGCAACAGTGCAAGTGAACTCGACTTGGACGTGAGTGTGTTTCCTTATATGCTCCCACTAGGGTGCTGAATCTATTGTGATGCAGCCACGTCTATTATATGTCTTGGTTGCTTGGCTTTTCTATCAGCGCGTGCGTTTGGATGACTTTGAATACCATATGGCGCCCGCCTGGAGTTGGAGAGGTAGATGAAAAAGATGTATTTGGAACATTCGGGCCGCAAGAGGTCGATAACATGGATGTGGGACGGCACAACGAAAGTTTAGCGGAAGAAAAGGGTGAACTGGAAGAGGATTTCAAAGTATAAATCAGCCTGATGGATCTTTCTTCAAACAAACTTACGAGTCAGAAGCTTAGTACTGAGATCTGAGACCTTGCTTGTGTTACTGCATTATTACTCGGGTCGGATAAGAGCTGAATTTTTCATCATGAAATTATAAGAACAAAGTTCATTGTCATCTTTTTCTATGTGGTTGAGTCAACAACTTGAACGGAGGCTATGAAATAGGTAACGTAAGTTCAAAGGAGTTCCAGTACTTTTGAAGACAGATACTAGTAGACACGGTACTTTACAAAAGCATGTCCTGAGATACTTTTGTAGTCAAAGACGGAGAATGGGGCCAATCGTGGGGAAGAAGAAAGCGGACCGCAAGGGAACGGAATACGGAGCGCCCGGGTTGTAGGCAAGCAAGGTGATGTTCTGCGAACGGAAGGGTATACTCCAACATTCAGTCTCGAAAGATAGTGCGGAAATTCATCGGCACCTCTCTGCCCACCGTGTCCATGACTTTTTCCACAAGCACTCATTACAGCCAACTATTTTCGAAGACCTAACACATGACCGATGGTTGGGCATCACGCAACTTGTGCGTAAGGGTGAGCTGCTCATCACGCAATATTAATTGTTTAATGACGGTCCACTCTAAGAGAGGTATATATAAGAGCAAACTGTCCGTAATGAATTAAGCAGCGACTCCGAGTCTTGTTGGTTCTCGTTCTATTTCCACCAAACAAACCTTCACATTCATTGTTTTTGATACCAATTCCGCTTCCACGAGATGTGGACAGAAGCAGCTCCATGATCGTTTCGAAGGAAAAGCGATACTCGTTCTACCGGAGACACAGGTACTGCATTTGCTCCATCCAGACCGACTCGGAGAGGCTTCAACCTCGGCCAATGACTGACCAGTTCTCCAAACGCCTCCAAACGCCTCGTTGTTAATATCGGCTGTAAAGCTTGATCTTCACAACTGATATTGACAGCGAGCACGGCGCGTCATAGTTGATACGCCGCGGATCGCTCTCTGGCTGCGTCGACTTGACTGTGAGTTGTGATCATAGAAAATGTGTTCTTGGGTTATCCTACTAATCTCCGCGGCTTGGTGACTATCAGGATGTTTTTTTGGATGATTGAGTTGATTAGGGTCACCCGCACACTCAGGCTGCCAATGATCTGGAGCATAGGCCACTGCTACAGGCATCTTGTGTTCTCGCTCTAGACCTCCAAGTTCTGCACTAGCTCCGAGTCTCGAGACTGGATCAGCCCAGTGGCAGTATCGAAGCAAGTCAGAGTGATACCCTCAGGCTTTCGTTCGCAGTACCCTCTCACATTGCGCTGCGTGCTCATGACAACGCGGTTCGACTCAAAAATCCACGATACCTTTCGGCCTGAGTGGGAGGTCAGAGTCGGTATCTCTTTGCGCGTCGTGGCCGCTATCCTTCCTCATTGAACTTGGCACCCATGACAGGTGACAGTATGAGAATACCAGTAGCGCGATGCCACTACTTACCAGTACTATCTGCTGGTCCGATTGGCCAATATTTAGTGCATGCATTCAACTCTCTATCGGTATACATATCTAATATACTGAATAGTACTAGTGTACATGCAAGTAGATGATCCTGATGATTCAAAAGAGTCTTGACTACAAAACGAATGAAGCCAGGGTCATCACTGAGTTGATATTGATGAGGGAAGCAAAATCAATCCGCCCCAAAACATGGTACAATGACACTGTTGTGGATCTAGGAGTAAGATCCCCTAGGCATCGCGTTAATGTTCGATTGAAAGCACAAAGTACACGCCTTCTAGTCTCCCATTCTAGGATTTGTGGTCCCGGAAAAATGCAAGGAGCAGGAGCATAACAGTATAGTGTTGCTTCTTGTGGGAGAACCAGTGAGAAGTAGGTGGCAATCTGTGAAGGAGGAGTCACGGCAGGAGAGCCTACCAAGAGCGTCACAGCTCTCAAACTGTCAATGGGTCTACAAAATTCACCATCACGGAACCAACCAAACGGGAGAGCCATCGAGACATATAAGACCAATTCCACGAGCTGTGGACAGTGCTTGCGAAGCAGCTCCATGACTGTTCCTAACGAAAGCGACGCTTGTTCTACGGGAGACACAGGTACTGCATCTGCTCCATCCAGAGCGAGGTGCTTCAGCCTCGGCCAATGGCTGACCAGTGCTTCAAATGCCTCGTTGTTAATATCGGCTGTAAAGCTCGATGTGATTTTGAGATATACCAACCGCTCGCATCCACACAACGGGCGCAGAACGTCATAGCCAATCTGCCATGGGCTGTCCTCTGGCTGTGCAAGCGAGACTGTAAGTTCCTCCAAGCTCCAGCAGCGGTTGGCAATCATAGAAAAGGCGTTCTTGACTAAGTCGCTGACCGCGACTTCTCCTTGTATCATCAGACGCAGCGAAGTGAGGTTCTGCGGATTGAACTGTTCGGTAAAGAAGGGAGTAAAGGTGCAGATAGGCACCGTCACTGCTAACTTCTCAAGACGAACCGAAGGACCATCTAGTAGTCCGGCGACTGGTTGTGCAATGATTGCGTCTGAATCGTCCCAGTCCAAGGTGGCGCTGTGAGCAGGTTCCCGCTGGATCGCGGTAATATATCTGATGTTTTGATGCGTCGATAGTGCCGCAACAAGAGAGATGCCGAGCGCATACGGCGGTAGTGAAAGAGATATCAATCCCTCTAATGCGCAAAGCATGGTGATAAATGAACTGAACGCGGTAACCATTCCGTCTGAGTCGCGCATATTAAGCCCGAGAGTCTGAATGCGCGGCATACGCTCTGCGACGGCTGCGAGGAAACCATCGAGGGGAAACAGCTCCGGCTGGGTGGCAATCTGGGGGTTCAACGGGTTGCGAAAGACAGGTATTAAACTGTCCATATTCACATTGTGGCGGTGACCGCTAGTCCATGGATAACCTCGATCGATATCCGCCACGAAGTGGGTAACGTTATTGGAGAAGAATGTCATGGCAATCTGGAGCTCGACCGGGACCTGGGACACGGTAACATGGAGGTGTTGAAGTTTCGGTAAGCGCATAGGGCTCTGGATGGAGTGCAGCATGGCTCCGAGAAACCACGTAGTGCAATCAAGATTGCGTAAGTCAAGGTCTAAAACCCTGATACGCCCAGCGTAACCACTCCGATTGAAGCGGTCCCAGCTGGTCGTGCTGAGCGCGACTTTGAATCTGGACTTTCGCTGCGGGCAGTTGAACTAGATTAGACCGAACACGGGCCAGAAGGAAAGAGCGCGTACGTGTTCCTCGTAATATTCTTCCATCAAACTCAAGATGGGGCGAATGCCCACCCCAGACTCGACCCTTCCTCTCCATACTATGTCGCGGACGATCGCGTCCCAATTGCGACAAACGAGGGCGCAACGGAGAAGGTCCTGCTTAGGTAGTAGCTCCAAGATTGTATTCATGATGTCGACCATCCCAACGACTCTTTCGACGGAAACATTGGGTGCAACAGCTTTGTGGCGCGTTGCGAGCCGTTTCAGAAAGGAGGGAACACGAAAGCGAAGCTTTCTAAAGATACCGAACATGACAAACGAGTGTGGGGGACTCGTCTGGTGAAGTGAGAGAGGTTGGGGGAAAGTAGAGCGAGAGAAACGAACGAGAGTTGAGGTATATTATAACTTTCCCATCTTTCTTCTGAGTTTTCGCACCATCAGTGGATAGAGCGGTTGGTTCTGCCTTTGTTCTTCCTGAGCACGTGCTGTTGTAATCCAACATGGCTATCATCGTTGCTGGACCCACAACCGTTATGGCGCGACAATCAGATTTGCAAAAAGATCGGTTCACTGGCGCCGCCAGTCCTTTCCTACGACAAACGATAAGACAATCAAACAAGTCAAAGTTGTGGCGTCACTCACCCCGCTTATTCTATCAAGTCCTACGACCCATGACATCGACATCGATATCGACATGGGCTTATGACAGCCTGACCGGCGGTTCTTTCTTTTTCGCAACGTAGTGGACATTCCTGGACATTCCTGCTTCGACACATGTCTCCAAAGACACCCTGGGATCAACCCAGTGACACAGTGCAGGTTTTAATGTGTATTCACGTCTTGCAGAGAATCATATAAGACTCGGAGTACAACAGCCGCAAACACATGTATCTGAAAGGCCCTGACAGAAATTGGTCAGTTGATTTACCAAAGCTCAATATGCGACAACTCACAATATTACACAGATTATATTCTTCCATGTGCAGGATGGCCCGTAAATTTCAGATACTTCAAGCATCACGCTAAACCTCCATCTCGCTATCCGAATCGTAATGTCTGCTTATATTCGCCGACACTTGGATGTTCATTGATCAGGGAAACCCTACAGAAAACCCTACAGGAATATCTAAGATTATTCTTTTGGTTTTGGCGAGTATCTCCGTATGAGGAAATCAACAAAGAAGTGCATTATACGACTGACTTTGATGTCCTATGCCCGCCCAAATTGCGCACGGGCTTGAGGGCCAGGCGAACCTCGTACTCCTGTGAGTGAACCTCTGTTCAGCTCGTGTCAGGCTGTGCTGAATCCTCTGATATGTACCGCATTTCCAGACCTGCTCTCCGTGACCAAACGCGAATGGAAAGGCAATTGTTTGGTGGGGAAAATATGCCATACCTGGGATATGAGAATGAGTGTCAGCTTCCATTACAATTGTTCAATTGGAACTACTTACTGACATACAATCCTTAGTTCTGCGTGAGCTACGCCAGCCGACGCAAAAGACACAGAGGTCTTTGAGCTCAGCCTACTTACGTGTCGACATCGATTACTAAGACTAGGTGGATCAATGCTTCCCCGCTGATCTGTATATATTGCATCTCAGGGACTTGAGCCTTTGTCTCGAAGCGCAAACTGTTGTCCCGTTCCCGTCAGGGGTTGCTATCATACCACCAAACCAGTTCTCCCAAGCTTGTATAATGATCATATCAGCACATACATGCACAAGATGTATCCCTTACTATCAAAGTATACAGCGCTCAACCGAGATATTGAACTGTCCCTCACAGTACGACTTGAACGGCGCCCCCCAGTCTCGACCGAGACGGCTTTACTAGCACCACGTCGAGCATGCTTGACTCCCGAATCTTGTGAAATATTCTATACGTTTATTCATCTAGTTTATTTCCAGAGCGATTGATAATAAGTAGAAAGAGCCCGAGCTATGCGATGGCTTGCGGTGGTCGTTGGTCCCTGCCAAAAGACTCAAGCGCAAATGTAAATGGCGGAGCGCCCAATACTTCACGTGGCCACAACGCCCCGAGTATTCCCATATTAGGACTGTGGCGGCTTATCACCAACTTTCACAATTCCGAAAGGGAGCAATCATGTTCTACTCATCTTTCGGCAAGCTATGGCTTGTATCACACGAAAATATCCATCTCAGCTAGTGCGGTACGAAACCTACCACTCTTTTTGACGCAGTGTCCATGACCACGCCAAACTGAGGTGGAGTTGGTGTGCCATCTCTTCAACCGAGTTGCCATGTAGTACATGCCGTCGAAGAGACCGATGCCATACTCGAACCTGTGCATAGCTTTTAGATTCTTTATAAATGAGCAAGATTGCCATTCACATAATGTTTCGCCGTTCACTCTTCGCTAATCATGTCAGGAACCTCTTCGAACACAACTTCCTTGGCGATTCTGAACTTGTGAGTGCTCCATTTTCTGCGACAACCATGCTCAACCGTACGCCAAAGTTTACAGGCGGACGATTATATATTTCACTCAATTCTGGGTACGTACTAGCCTTTCTATGGATTGATCCCGTAATAATCCAGCTCTTCCCCCATTCTCAGCTCTCGTTGTCTACGAATACCTCATCACGATCAACCAAGAGATTTCACTCGTGTGGCGGCGACAGTGGTCGCTTTCGGTGTGGGTCTTCATAGCGAATCGATATTTGCTGCTCCTCAACGCACTGTCGGAGGCAATGCCCATCGGTTCATTCGTGAGTTGTTATATTATAAGCTGCTTGCCAAGTCACTCTGATCTTTACTTACTTTACTGTAGATGTATGTCATACGATCACTTCCTTACGAAGTCTAATCTCTAGCATAGCGGATGTCGTGCTGCGGTAGTAATTACGATTGCATCCTATGCGGCACAATTCCTTGTGTTCGGAGGTATGCATCCGCTCTTTTATATCGTGCTCTTGCTGTTCTAATCAAGCTCATTCAGTATTCTCTGCACTACGTGTGTATGCATTGTGGTACCCCAATACCCTTTTGGCCTACATCGTACTCGGCCTAAATTTGGTACCTATCGTGACAAATATAGTAAGTCTTTTATTCATTCTTTCGAGTAGCGTCCGTGTTCAAACGTTTACTCTTGATCCAGATCAGCTATAGCTATGCCACTATCACCTACACAGATTCAATCTGTTCACAATCAAGCACCCTATCTGCCGGAGCCAACCTACGGTACGTGGAACACCCATCTACTCCAATTTCAATCTAAGTTACATTGGTACACCAGATGTCAGTACAAACCCGATGAACTATTGGCGTGTCATCAGAAATACTGAGTCATCCTTAGTGGAACTAGCAACCCGAATAGGCCTAATCTCTGCAGACATCCTGGTTCTCACGTTGATCTGGATGAAGACCTATCGCAACTATAAAAATGAGCTAAAAGTCGGCTTGCGGATTAAGACCCACAGCTTACTTCTCCGTGATGGTATGTGAAACTGATTATATATCGCTATTAACACTCACGCTTTCTTCAGGAACCATGTATTTCATGTCAGTCCCTCAAATGCAGTTATATAGATGACGCGCTAACAGCACTGAAGTCCCCTGCTCCTGATGAATATTGCACAAATCCTGCTGAGCATTCCAGTGTGTCTTTGAATTTCCTCTTCCGTGACCAACTGAGGCTGACTACTGCCGGATTCTTTGAAGCCTTCAATTGCCTCCTATTCCCCAATGCCTACAATCATAAACCCGTAAGCCTTCCCCGCTTCCATGCATATCCATCAAGTTAACGATGAAATAGGCTAACTTCAATCCTGATCTCTCGTGCTTTACTCAATCTGTGGGAATCCGGGAAGTATGACAGCCAGTCAAGCATTTCCCATCTTTCCGCCATTCCCACCCCGTCTGGCCCCGCGTCTCATACCACCGACCACACCTTGAATGCCTCGGGGCACGAGGACCGTTCCATTACCCTCGAAAATACTGTTACCACAACATCTGAGGATAACGCTAACGTTTCCTCTGAAGGCTTCTCGGTCTGCTAGAGAATCACTGGCCTATCATAGGCAAGGGACCTTGTAACCAATATTCGAGTCTCTCGTTGAAATGAATAGATGGGTCATTCGCCAATTACTCTTATTAACAGGGGAGAGAAAATATAAGTACAAGACGTTCATGGATACGATAGGTGCACAGTATTTAGCCACATTTAAGGTCCACTACTGGCGTATAGTCCATATGAACATCACAAATGCATGCTCCGCGCGATCCGATATGTGTGAAAGTCGAGGTGGAAAGAATTGGTGCACGTGGAAAGGAGAACTCGGGCAGATGAAACAAGGAAACGAGGGATCCCAGAAGTGAATAAAAAGCTATTTGGTCGTGGTCTAAGCCTGACAATAGAAGCAGTGGGGATGAATTACGATGAATTATGCTTGTAGAAAGGATAATTCACCTTCGGATACATATCACTGGTTGAATGCAATATACGAGGCTCCTGCCGAATAAAGGATTGTGTCGGACCAGGCGTCGAGATGCCAAGTCATTCCTGATGTCGTAATATCACTTGCACTCAGTCTGATGCGTGCGTTAGTCCCGGGGCCAACGTCGATGCTGTTGAGGGCCATGAAAACATTCGGCGGCTTGGAAAAGGTAGCACCGCCGAACGCTACCTGGCCAGCGTTGAGCAACTGAGGCTTATCCGAGGACCTCACATCTGTGATATTGTATGAGCCGCTGCGGATATCTGTCCTGCTGGCCGAGTACGCAGCCCACGTCGCGCCACCGAGATATAGCCTGGAACCTCCCCATGTGTCGACGTGGATAGTAAACCCATCTGCCTTGATATTGTCGGCAAAGACAATGACGCGGGGGTTGCATTCGTGGTCGACATCGATGGAGTCAAGCCATACGACTACTTTCGGGGGAGCGGAATAGGATTTCGCGAAGGTGATTTTGCGTGATGTCAGGGCCTGAGGTTTGGACGAATCGTGGTCATCTGCCGTGCTGAATTGGCCGGATTGGAAGTCTGAGTCTCCTCCGGGAGCAGTGAGCCAGGAGCAGCCCGACGAGTAGTGAGTTGTGTCGCCCCAGGACTGAAGATTGACGCGGGCACTGGTTTTCCCAACGTCCGGCACCTTGCACAAGAGACGTAATTTAACGCCCGGACCTATGTCAAACCAATTGAGACCGAGAAGCAAAGTGGGCGGAGAGGGCCTTTGGAGAGCGAAACTGACTGTCCCGACATTCTCATGTGCGGGGCGATCACAGGATCGGATAGACATCGTGTTAAAGGAGCCAGTCTCAAGGGCAGTTTTGGTACTAGGATGGAACGGATACATCCTTCCGATGAAGTCGATGTCATTGGCGGAAAGATGGTTATTCCAACCAACGGTGAAGCCATCAGTTGTAAAACCAGGAGGGATCGGGTACTCCATGATGGAAGAACCATCGAACTTCGAAGACTCGATGTTGTCGCGGACGGCATCATACTTAGCGAAAACTTGCTGGTCGACATACTCTCGAGACCAGTTGTCATTTTCCGCGTAATACCGATAGACGACCTCTTTGTTCCAATTGATTTTGGCCTTGGGTTGTTGATGCTCGTGGATGCAACCGATGGCGTGACCGAACTCGTGAATGGTGGTCCGAGAGAACTCCTCGTCTGGAGTCGAATCCGTGAACCACCCCAAGTTCATGGTAGGAGCAGCCGCAGCAATGGCGAGACAGTCCGTGCCAACATACGACCACGATTGGCCATTCAAGTCGAAAGCGACACGAATCTCCGCAGGCTCCTGGGCAACAAACTCGAAGTGGATATTGGCGTACTGACTCCAGATGGCGGCATACTGCTTGACCTTGGACCTCACAAAGTCACTCCCTCCGCGAAAGGAGACTCGCAATGTGCGGCCCGCAGCCCACAGCTTCCGCACAGAAAGCGCAAGGGCTATATGGCCCGTACCAGAGTGGTGGATCGCATTCTTGGGATTCTCCGTGAGTGCGGCCTGTATAGCCCTCTCCGAGTCCTCAGCGGGGAGAAAGAGCTGAGCGCAGGAATGAAGTTGCGACATGATGGGAAGTGAGATTTGTGGTACGACGCAGAGGTTGAATTGACCCTGTGAGCCTTCTTCAGCTTCCGGTGACCTGTACCAAGACAACATGGTGAAGGAAGCACCTGATATTGACCTATGTAAGGGCCTACGCGAAACTATCTGCGGTGCGATATGAACTTGCTATAAGTGATAGACACTGTGTGGAATATGAGCACAGTGTTCAGCCAGAGGGACAGGAGGTCTTACCACCCACGACGGATGAAAGCGGTGCGATAGTGGGAGGCGGGTTCCTTGAGACGAAAGCATGCCTATTTATGCAATCAACGCTCCCCTGCCGATCTCTCTGCGGGAGGTGATAGTTATAAGATACTAAAACAGTGAAATGCGAATGAAACGGGGATGGAACGAAAGTTCTTCTGGGGGAAGTAGATATATAGTGAAAAGGATGTCATTGTCGAGGAAACTCACGTCCGGAAGACCACTCGAGTGTTCAGAAATAGATAATTCCTCGGCGCGACTTGGCTTGCGTCGTTCGCCGTCCTGGAACGCGAAAGAATGGATGCAAGATGTCTGCGGCCTCATTCCTATCTTAGCAGCTAGTGTTGGATCCATCGGTCGCCTGGTTAGTTTGGAGGGTCCAAGGACTGTCGGTATAGACGAGAAGAAAGCAGCGAAGTGAAGTTTTAGAGAGAAGAGATAGAAAGACGAACCATAAGAAGCCAGTGATTCCGGAAGATACGATGCGCCCAATGACGACCTTGAGACTTCTGAGGCTCGACGTCGCCTTGATCGGATCCGGAGAATCTAGAACCTGCAAGCTTGAATATAAACACAAAAAATCAGTTAAATGTCTTCCGCAATGGTCCCCGTATTTAAGCTTTACGGGGTTTTAAACTCTTCCATGGGCCGAACAAGATAGAAAGTTTGTAGTCCATAAGGCGCCCGGTGTGTGTCGAACGCCTTGTCC
The DNA here is from genome assembly GCA_001913855.2 of Hermanssonia centrifuga. Classification (NCBI taxonomy): domain Eukaryota; kingdom Fungi; phylum Basidiomycota; class Agaricomycetes; order Polyporales; family Meruliaceae; genus Hermanssonia; species Hermanssonia centrifuga. The sequence goes on from MLYV02000262.1 coordinate 37,384, forward strand.
CCGATTTCCATCGTCGCAAAATTCAATGCTATCAGTAGCCCTGCGGAAGATGTAGTATTAGGGTATGGCCTACAAACAGCGCTGAAAGTAAGTACTACGAGAGAGGATGGCACCATGTAGAAAACGGCTCACGGGATGATGAGCTGTCACATTAATACAGAGTCAGAATTCTTTCTCCAGACCTTCTTGACTCCAGCGTAAATTAGATCTGGTGTACGTTCGGACTCGAAGGCGGCGAAAGAACGATACATTGAATGATACCACTTACAGCGACTGTCTGGCCCAGGCACAGTTCACTCGTTGGACATGCGAGAAGCATACGCCACAGTTTACTCGATTCGTAACCAGATTGCCAGTTGGCTCTGGTATGCCAGCCACTGTGCTGTTCGCTGGCTTGTTCTTCCTCCGACGGTCGATCTTACTGTAACACCGCCGCTATCTCATATAGATACAGGTCCCTTGAGCCATCACCCGCTTCAAGTTGAAGTGAGTTTTAAGATGATTCTTGCCATTATACAATCCTATTCGGATGCCATTGGCAACTATTATAGAGGACACCTTTTCCACATATGTGGCACGCTGCGGTGGCGGAGAGGGAAGCCTGGCTAATCTATGAAATACTGGAAAGAGCAATGCCTAGGCCCGGTGGGCCAATCCCTGCATTGCCGTTCCGAATCAGAGAGAGGAAAGACAGTTATCGCAGCATTACTCACCGGGCAATCAAGTGTAGTCTATATCGTCTAACTCCGTAATAAGTCGTAGGTGAAAAACTGCTTCGTATGTTTTGAAGAGTGCAGGAAAGGTCGCCAGTGTAGAATGCATTCTAGTTGGGACTGCGAGATATGCTCAATAACCCGGAGATCAATCGTGATAATTAACATAGTGTATATGCCATTGGTCCGGCATCCTTACAGTATTTCGAAGGTCAGGCCATGAAGGCAAATTGGAAAGGCTGTCGGCGCACGAAGCAGTTCGAAAACAAACGCCGATACCTGAGGGCCACGTGGGTGGAAACGCCACAATGCTATTACCTAATCCTAGCATTACCAACTTGGGAAGTGTCACTGCCGCGCGGGCACCCAATTCAACTCTGACTTGTTTTCCATTTACAACCAAATATCCAATGTAGCCTCGAATCCAGACAATCCTTCATTTAAGGGATGGGGAAATTTATAGGTATGCGTCATCAATATATTATCTCACCGTATGTGTGTTTAATTGACAAACACGCTATCTAGCTCTCGCAACAGTCACGGTTCGGTGGGAGTCGTGCGTCCCGGGATTCGTGTGTTGTGTTTGAATCAATAACATATCATCGGCGATTTGGGTCAGTTTATCACGAGGCCACTCATAATAAATCATCAAAGGGGAATACTGCAACCGGTTGCTGTGTTGAGAGGGAAGGTTTGTTCATTTTGTGCGGCAACAGTATTCAAAAAACAATAAAACTTTTTTGAGCCTAGCGATTACCGAGTGGTTTAGGTTCCCTCTGCCTTCACATCATTATCGATCTTCGGCGGGTCTCCAGCTCTTGATTTCTCATGTCAGACGTTCCCCCTATGTCAGAAAATGGATGTTTATCTGCCGAGGATGAATGTCGGGAATCGTGATAGGCTGGTCATAGAACTGATTTATCCGTTTGGATGTTCCATGTTCCGTGCGACATGTATACTCGTGGGCCCCCAAACTCTTTTCCGCGCTGAATGTGAACTTACCTTGACTGTACAGAGAAAGATGGCTATACATATTCCATTCCAACTTCAAGTTGTTCAATACTAGGATTACACTATCCAGACATCTGTCTGCCTGTGTCCTGAAGCTTTCCAGCTACAGCTAGTAAAAACGCCTTGTACGTGTCTCCTGGTAAATGATGATGATTAGTATTCCCGATAAGTGTATTCCGTAGTCGCATTCAGTTCCTTTGAGTGAACGGGACTAACTACATTTACAGTCTACATTCCCGAGTTGCTCCTACCTGGGATTGGGTCACCTTTTGATTTATTTGTGCATGATTTTACTGCAAACAGCGAGAGGGGCTTCGCACACCTGTCATTGCTGTGTGCGAATGAATCACATATTCAACTGTCAAATGGAAGACATATCAGCGCCCCGCTTTGTCAACTTTGTGGCAACTGTCCTTTTTGGGCTGACTACGGGTACAGATGAGCGAACGCTACCTGATACGAACAGCTTATCTGAATTGGCACCACCACATATAAAAGCCATCTCAAGTACCACTCAGATAGCACAAAACGTTCTTTTCGCCGTGAAATATCCTCTCGAATCCCTTCTAGTGATGTCTGAGACCTCCTCAGCTTTCATAGCCTTACTCAACCTGTGCGTGCTTTTCTTACAACGGTGTCATTACTAACTGCGTATCTCACAGTGAGCAGGCTAGCGACTATATAACTGTCGGTATGACTGGTGAGCCCCGAACCACTTGATGAACGACAGTCAGATGTTCTCCAATATACCTTGTAGCCCTTGTCGCCTACGAGTACATCATCACCATTGGGGCAGAGGTTTCGCTCATTTGGAGACGAGCCTGGACCGGTGCAGTATGGCTGTTCATAGCCAATAGGTACTTGATGGTTGTCTCTGCGGCGGTGGAGACTATACCTGTCAATTCCTTCGTAAGCTGGCACATCCTTATATCTGTCTAATGCCAAATGGGCTTGACTATAGTTATGGCTTGCTATAGGTGTGCGTTGTTCGCCGGAGTCCTTTTCTATGGCTGATTTTCAATTGGAGCAGTTCATGCGCTGTGGGCTCAAGGCTAGAAGAAATATGCTTTCTTGGTCAAGTCCTCGTCACTGGCCGTACGTTGGCAACCAACTTCATTATTCCCCTTCTAATCAGATATCGCAGTGTTCTCCGTATTGCGAGTATATGCTTTGTGGGGTAGAAATATCCCCTTAGCCTCGATCATACTCCTTTTGAATCTCGTACCATTCGTCTTGAACATGGCAAGTGCTTTGAATTATTCTGAAAGTCCACGCTGATCCTAAGACTAGGTTAGTTACATCCATTCGCCGATTTCCTTCATGGATAGTATGTGTCTCAACCGTAGCACCCTTCCTGCCATTGTTACTACGCGGTACGTATCGAGGTTGCTCATTCAAACTAGCCTAATTAAAGCCCGTTACTCTGAACGGTGATCTTCCATTAGATGTTAGTGCATATGTGTTCATACAAATTATCTGGGATACTAAACGTTCTCAGTCCTGGTGGCCGCACGCCTAGCCCTTATCATTGCCGATATGCTCGTTCTGATACTGACGTGGATGAAGACATACCGTAACTACAGAGAAGCGAAGCGAGTGGGTATGGAAGCCAAAATCAGTAGCCTGCTTCTCCGTGATGGTACGTCGACGCAATTTGCACTGCACGAAATTTTAGCTCACGGTATCATGTCGTAGGAACTCTATATTTCGCGTGAGCACGCACGTATATTTATGTTGATTTTCTACCAACACCCAACTCAGCGCTCTACTTCTCATGAACATTGCCCAAATTGTTGTCGGCACTCTAGTGAGTTCCTTCTGAGCCGCATGTTTATCTATTACTCGGAAAATTAAGATCCGTTATTTCTCAAGCCTTCTTTGGAGGATATATCGCCTGTGATCCCAATTCTCAATACGTTCGTGTCCTCAATTCTACTAGTACGAAATGGCAGCACCTGAAAATCTTTGTAGATTAACCCCCATCCTCATATCCCGCTTTCTGCTCAATTTACGGCAGGCTGGACAGCCCGATGACCAGACCAGCTTCTCGCATTTCTCGATCCCAGGGTTCCGCGTCCCTCCTCTTCCGAGCTTCGTCGGGAATATGGGTGAGGAGCTCGATCATGGTGCAATCTACAACGACGACCTCTTTACCAGGGATGCCATCAATGACACGGCTACCGCGGGGAACCATGACGACGTGAGCGACGGGGATTTTCCTATTCGCAGATCTACCGAGATAGAAGAGGTGCCGCGTACTAGTATAGTCTTTCCCTGAATCTTAGGAACGGCAGACAGTATAAATATTCCATACTGTGCATATGTAGAAAAATATAAATATACTACGCATCTTCGTCTATAATACAGACGCAGTAGCCACATTCAAGGTCAAATACTCTTGGTCTGCTGAGATTCACTGGCTTATGATAAGCAACGGACCTTGTAACCAATATCCATGAGATGGGCCATTTGCCGACTACTCGTTATGATAACAGAGGGGATATACGCAATTCAGCACATATGGAACATACAAATACAGATCCTCGACTACAATAGATGCACAGTACTCAGCCACATTTAAGGTCCGTCACTGGCATATAAATCCGCCCGCCCGAGCATCGAAAATCATGCAAGGTTCCACACGATCTGAGATAACGGCGGGAGGTCGGGTAAAGACGAGGTGCAAAGAGTTGGTGAACATGGATAAGATGATTTGAGAAGATGAAACGAGGAGAGCCAAAAGCCAGTTTCTCGCGCTCGAAGCCTAACAGCGGAACCGATGGATGTAAGTGATAAGCCATGGGTGCGAAAAAGGGAAATCACCTTCGGAAAAACATATCACTGGTCGAAGGCGATATACGAGGCCCCTGCGGTATAAAGGACCGTGTCGGACCAGGCATCGAGGTGCCAAGTCATTCCTGATGTCGTAATATCACTTGCACTCAATCTGATGCGTGGGTTAACTCTTGGGGCAACGTCAATGCTGTTGAGGGCCATGAAAACATTCGGCAGCTTGGAAAAGTTGGCACCGCCGAACGCTACCTGACCGGCGTTAAGCAACTGAGGGCTATCCCAAGACCTCACATCTGTGATATTGTATGAGCCGCTGCGGATATCTGTCCTGTTCGCTGAATACGCAGCCCATGTCGCACCACCGAGATAGAGGT
>MLYV02000264.1:0-30495 GCA_001913855.2 Hermanssonia centrifuga
GTTGTCATTTGTTCTCTGGCTATTGTCGTCAGCTCTTGTCGGCTCTCGTCATTCGTTCTCTGGCTAGTGTTGTAGGTCTATCGTCGTTCTCTAGCTCTCGTCGTCGGTCGTTGGCTATCCCCCGTGCACCCTCTACCGTCAACGTATGTTGTTCATTTTTCATTTGTCGTTTTGTTCTATGGCTCTCGTCGTCTGTCGTCATGCACCCTCAAAGAGCACAGGTCGGTCATAGTTCGCCAGAGACGGAGGGCCCTCATTCTTGATCCATTGTGGTCCTATTATTCTTAAAAGTCAGGCATTAATGTGTGATATCTGTCTGCTCGAGCAGTTGTCACGCTTAGTCACGCTGGAGCTATCGAAAAGAGTGACATTATGTCACAAATGTCGCTCGCTGTCCGCCCGGGGCGGAGGGGCGGAGGGGCGGATATTCCGTTTCCCGTACGTTCTCACCTTGCTTGACAAGGTTTCTCTGAAATCTGAAATTGTAGACACTTTTCAACTCGCGGCCCGCATGCCGTCCGGCCCGAGCGCTCAAATGAGAATAAGCGCCAGCATGTTCGCTCCCAGTTGCACCATTTCGCACAGTATACTACCCTACTTGTTAAATATTACGCTCTCTGCGCATCCTTTCCCACCACTGCTTTGTCTCTCCATTAAGCCCTTCAAGTCGGTCGTCTTCTGCTGTCAAGTATGTATCATGAGCTACCTTGAAGATCCCATCATCAAAATCTCGCAGTAATCGGATGGTACTTCGCCCTGAGCTGCGTGACAGTGAAACATACAGGTTGAATAAGGTGAGTGCTCCTTGAGGTGGCGATGCGATATCGACAAGGACATTGGGGATGGTCTGCCCTTGAGAACGGTAGTCGGTGAAGCCATACGCTGCAGTGATGGGGTATTGCCTGCGATGTACGGTCCGGGTCACTTCTTTCTGCCCTCCCTCACCCGGTACTGAAATACGAAAGGTTTGAACCCTTGTTTCAATAGGTATGACAGATTCCTCCAAGCCTTCAAGCTGTGTGACCCGTGTCCGGTTCAATCTCACCAGGATGTATGCAGGTAAGTATTGCAACTTTGCTATCGGATTTTCCCCAAGAGGCGGCTCATCAGTATGCAGCACAATGTCTGTGATGACGCCCCGGGCACCGTTTGTGATGTCCAGGTCAGTCTCCACGTTGGAGGTTACCATAACCTTCATACCGATCGCTATCTCGACGGTACCTGGTAAGTCCTCCTTTCGCCTCTTTTTATGTTGACCGTCACCTGAAACGTTCCTCCCAGCGACTGCGAATCGCTCTTTCAGCGTTAGCGGTCTTTTTTTGATGGAGTCCTCTGCCGTGCAAATAAACAGCCGCGCCCCTGTATTCCGACAATGTTTGCGGACTGCCGCATCATTCCACAATATCCGCACAGCGTGCCGAGGTGTCACAAGGTGCGCGTCCTTCCAGGGCAGAGTCTCGAAGTCTGTCGCCGGACAACTCGGATTTGTGATAATCTGCTGACGAAGCATTTTTAGATGTTGCTCCTGCACCCGGCCATGCCTGAGATGTACCAGGAAGTCTCTCCAGACAGGATCTGTGACTCGGACCTGCTCAAGAAGTATCACGACCGTGGTAAATTCTTCATAAATACTCCGACCCAGCTGCATCTCGGTGGAATCAATGGCGAGGCTACCAGGATGGTAAAGTGCTTCCCTAGGACCGGTGGCAACAGGGGGGAACTGATGAAAGTCACCGCATAGGATGACATTTATGCCGCCGAAGGATCCTGTTCCGTCGCGTTGAGACCCCGGGCCCTTCCCAATACTGATCTGTTTCGATAGATGCGCAAAGAAGGATTTCCCGATCATAGAGATTTCGTCGATAACGAGGTAAGTGTAGTGTTTCCAGAAAGCTTCGAGCTTTGTCTTGGACGCACTGCTGATCGTATCCATAGATTTCCGAGACATCATACCAATGGTATGCGTTGTTTTTCCGTCAATCAACGATGCTGCAACTCCGGTATAAGCCGCCTTGATCAGCAGGTGCCTTGCACCATGTCGGGCAAAGTATTCTGTGATTGTCTGGATTACTTTTGACTTCCCGGTGCCGCCTTCACCATGAATAATCATCCGTAGCGGGGGAGGCTTGTTCCCTGATAACGTCTGGTTCAAATGCCAGGTGACGATCTCATATGCGCGAAACTGATCCGGTTTCAGTTGGGAAGCATCCCCGCCAGGTAATGCCGCTTCACCTGCCAACGTGACATTAGACGGTATGCGAGTGACCTCTGCGCTTGCGTCAGTCTGAGGTAGTGGGTCAAGACGACCAACAGTTGGTGCCTGAACTGTTTCAGTGGGAGCCGGTACGTTCACTCCCAGGTTCTGTGTGTTAACTTCCTTATCCATCTGTCCCTTCCATTGCAGGCATCTCTGCAAGTCATCACCAGACGCGTTTCCAACAACGGGGCCCTCAGCATTCAGTGCCCACATGGAATCATCATCCTTGAAGATCTTCGCTTGCCGCGCCTGCTCCAATGCGTGACGCCCATGCAGCTCCTCTTTTACAGGTAAATGGCCAGCTAAGAGGAGCTGTAGCCCTTCCTCTGTGTATTCTATTTCCAACGGTGCGTCTTCCCCTAAATCCACACCCTGGTTCTCGTTTGCTGACCTGTCTACACCATGGTAGCCAGTTTCTAGGATGCCGTCTTCATCTGTACGAGCCCGCCGTGCAGCCGATGCACATTCGTGAAAATATTGCGTCCCAGATACGATGTCGCGATGCCGTTTCGATGCTGACTGCATGAAACTTTCAAATGCATCCTTCCAGGTTTGCCCAGGATCCTTGAGGTCAGTGCGGACATGTCTCCACGGTTTAAGGAGTATAAGCATGGAGGCGCAGAAGAGAGCATGAGTCTCAGGATCGTCTCTCCGAGGGAAGTAGCGACCGATAAAATTAGGCAGGGTGTTATGTCCTTTAGATCGCACAACCCGTTGTGTTTGCTTGTAAGCTGGGTGACTTGAAAGATACTGAACTCTATCGTTACTGCGTCGTCCAGGTTTGCGATGAATATCGGACATATCAAGAATCTCCACACCTTCAGTTGTCTTAGAACGATGGTGGGAGATTTGTTCTTCATAAGTATTGACGAAGAAATCCAGTAACGCGTAGTCTGCAAGTTGTTCTCCACGCAATTCATAATCTATGACCTGTCCTTTCGTATACAATCGTCCTGTAGGATCTAACCCAAGTGTTACAACATTCTAAAAATAAAGACGGAAATTAAATCTAGTCCAAGGGGCAATTGTAGGACTTGGTTCTCACCGCAGAGTCTTCATCGGCGTCTGATTGCTTCTCATCGTTTGCTGGCAAAGTAGCCGCTGTTGGACTCGCCTCTCCTTTCACCGGGACATTCTCATCTCGAGCTAGACTGGTAGAGGTCTCAAATTCCTCTTCTCTATGGCAAATATCAGCCTGTAAATCACGAAGGCGATCGCTACCTAGCTCACCTTCTCACTTGGCGTAGCTCAGGAAATGCTTTCAGGAGCACCGCAACAAAAGATGTCCAGTAAATGGGCACATAGTGATGAGAGCAATAAGTGTCGCCCCACCCCATAAGGTACGAGATGACCATAGGAGCGGCCAGCTCTTGCTCCCGGTTGATATTGTTGACAAGTCGAAACAACAGAAGTCTCTGATGTTCACGAACATTGTCGAGGTATGCCGAATGCTCAACGTGGAATGCATATCCTCGTGAGAGAATGGCGGACATGTTGTGGGACTTGTTCTGCTTCTTTGCTGCATAGCTGGTTACGTAGAACGAGCAGTTCTTAGTATCCTCTCCATTGGTAAGAAGCTTTCCATCATTATTGCAGCGGCCGTTAACTGAAATCCCGGGGATCCAGCCATTGAAATAGGCATAGGAACGCTTGGGACCCCAGTTCCCGTTTTCATCAATAAAGTCATCATTAGCGATCTTGAAAGGTGCTCGTCTCTTGCAAATGAGTCGGCCATGATGGTCGAATATCAAACACCGGCGGGGAGCACAGGTATGCACCTGCTTAGATCGCACTACACGACGCTCAAATTCGGACACCTTTGTATCATAGTCTTCGGTGTCAGGATGTGGTGGTCGTGAGTATCCGATTTCTGGTTCATTGGGGGCTTTCTTAATGTCTTCTTTCGATTCTAGCCCGGGTATGTGTGCGCGTAAATTTGCGTGTATGTATGCTTTAATCTTGTCGCGGAACTCGGAGTTGCGAAGTAGCTCATGCATCTCCTCGGACGTAGGGGCATCTGCTAGCCATAAAAGCATATGCAAATGCAAACTCCCACGTCCTTGTGACTCCACGGTTCCAAAATAAGCCGAGACACGTCCAAAAATCCCAGGTATGCTTGTAACTCGATATTTGGTTGCGTCAATACCAAACAGTGTGCGCAGGATGGCCTCGATCATAAAATGAAAGAATCTCGCAGCCGCGTATGGGTCGGAAGCAATATTCTTGGCACGCTGCTCCTTCGATGGACCTAGAGTGTTTGCAAAGTTGTCCAAGTCGATTTCCTCTCCAGCAAATATTTGGGCGATAGGATCGTGAAGATCGTCGGGATTAATGGTAATCCACAATGAAGGAGGACTTAGGTAAATTGATGTTGCCCAGATTTGGCTCCGCAGCTTATAACGTGCAGAGTCTGATCCTTGGACTCGACCTGCCGTTGCGTGGACATGTTGGCGTAGCAGGCGCACGGCAGGATCAGAGATGGGTAGATTTTTTTCTTCTTCACGTCGCGCAGCCTCTAATTTCTCCACTGTGATAGATGACAGAATACGGGCATCTGTATCAAAGTTCCTTCGGCGCATCTGGACACGCGCAGATCCAAGAGCCTGACGACGTTGTGAAATACTGAAAGCGACAAACGGAAATGTTTCATGGGTGCGAAACCGGCGATCATGGTACTGTAGGGCCCATTGTACATGTTCCCGGAAGCTAACCTCAACCTCCTGTTTTCCTTCTATCCCTCCGCAGCCATATGGGAACAGACATGGGAACGCTTTCTCAAAGAAATTGCTGCTACTGTCTCCTGGCCCAGTAGCAGCATCTCCATCCCGCTGGCGACCAAATGTGTTCACGGGCGTTTGTCCATGACGGATTGCGTATGCGCCTTCGTTTCCTTCTTTCCAGAGGTTTGCTAACCCCCACAACATCAGCTCGTTTGCTGACACGTTGGTCATATCTGTATCAATCGTGCCGGAGATCTGAAGTGGAATTACTGTCGGCATTTCAGTATCAGAAGGTTCGCCTAGTGGCGTAGCCGACGATGCAGAGGGTTCTGGGGCATAATTAGATTCTGCCTACGGACTGTACATTTGAAAAGTATGCAAACCTTCTTGAGCATCCTCCTGAGGTATGTATCCCTCGCTTTCTTGATCAACAATCCCAACATCCTCTGACTGACGCACAACACCTAGAACCTCCATCGGTACATCATCTTCTGGAAGTGCCTCTATATTCTCCGCGCTGATCTTGATATCCCCATAATACTTTGGATTATGATCCTTTAGCCATACCAAGGCATCCATCACAGCTTTCCGGCGAACCCGAAACATAGAATGTAACCAGTGTTTTGGAAGACTGCCAAGGCCAATGAAGGTGATAGAGATTATGGATGCCAAAACTGACGGAGGGCGGGGGAGTAGGTTCCCTTCCAGCATATCTAATGCTGCTTCTGCATTGAGGTCGTAAGTGCTCACGGTTCCCCGCATTCCGCGCTGTAGTGTTGAAGCATCCCGCTGACCACCAAATTTCTTCGGGAAAAGTTTGAACACATAGACTCGAGGATATAGCCACGCAATAAGCATTTGTTCCGGGAACGTCAACGTCTGAAGTTGCCATGGAATTGGGCCTATCCACAGATTGTTGGCAAGAGATAATGAAGGCGGCACGTCCTTGGTCTTCCGCAGCTCGGTGAGACAGTGATTGCAGATGTTCACTATTGTAGTATCTGATCCGTCGACAGATTTGGTTCCCTTTGGTTCGAGCAGCTTCCCGTCGAAGAGGGTATGATCAGGATGAGGGATTTTGGGTTGCAAGCGGTGAGTGTTGGGGAGAAGGTGAAGCGCACACTTGGTGACAGGGCGTATAGAAGTGCTGACTTCACGTGCACAGACACCGCAAATGGCAGAGGCAACAGCCTTATTGGACGTTGCTCCATAGAAGGCTCGATAACAGGCCTTCAATTGCTCATCTGACGGCAATTCCAGAAATCCCAACGGCTGTGTTGTTGCTTCATGGTCGTTGGTTGCTTCATCCAGATCAGGAGCAACGAAACGCGCTGCAGCACGCTTCACGTATGCAGTATCTGTGGCTGATCTCTTCCTCGAAACCTGTTTTTCCTTGCTCCGTGCTTCACGCGAGTCGCGTTTATCTTTGCCTGCACCACGAAGGAAGTCGAGAACAGTGTTTGAGCCATCACGAAGAATGCGGTTGATGAGTAAGTGTTTCTTGTTGCGCTCGTCCATTGAGAATGAGAGAAGTCCTCTGAATCTAACCAATATTTCCTTCATAGTGAGCTCTTCAATGTCAATATCAGAAGACAAAGACATAACCAAGGATCTCAAGACGTCTGCAAGTCACAGCTTGTGTTGAAGCTGTGTCGAACGGTACCCTAATTCCAACTATCCAATCAAATTCGCGATTAATTGATATACTTTATCGATTAGGACCTTGCTCATGGCTCGCCACAATTTATCCTGCACACCTGTGCCCCTGGAAGTCCGTGGGACGATGGTCCGTGCGCAAACTCCTCGCGGTATAAATTTTATTAAATGTCTCCAACCTGCATACACTCACAGCTCGCCCTCCTCTTGCTATCAGCCAAAATGGCCGCTCCCGCTGCTACTCAGGCTATTCTCAATGCTCTCCCTCAACGACTACAGACCACACGCGACCACCTTCTTACCCGTGGTGGCTATCTGGCAGACCCAGCAGTGTTGGAACGTTTGGCATGGCTGCGTGATGGAAAATCACACAAGGTGGTTCTGAAGCCAAAGCGCCAGGCTACCTGCACCACTTCTGCCAGTGGGCTACACAATAGAAACGGTGAGTAACTTTAATATGGCTAGCATTTGGGCTCTACTGATGATTCGACACTAGCTGCATCCCATGAGGATACGGCTGCTTCTCAAGAGGCTACGGCTCAGACCCTCTCGCCTGAGGGTTCTGAACCACCGGTCTCCGATACGCTGGAGCTCCCAGAGGTGGCAGAGCTCAGTTTGGTTGGCAGAATCAGTGGGCAGGATATGTATCTCACGGCGGATGGTGGTTGGCGGGCAGACTCAAAATTCCCTACGCCGTTTGCCAAGCAGCGGGCCACTGGCAAGGTGGAGGCACCTACTGAAGATCTTTTTACTGCAGATTTCTCCGCTGCCTTAAAGACCTTGGTGGCTCTTCAGAACCAGATGGCGACGCCTAAATGCATTCAGATGGGTGTCATGAATGGGCTTGGGAACTCTCGTATCAAGATCCGTCATGCGCTGTTTGAGGTATGCAGAGCTATGTCTTTCTACATTGATCTTCCGACTGATATGATAACAGCCGCGCGGTGAGCCCTCGGAAGAAGAAGAGGAGGCTATCGAACCCGAGCAGGACGACATAGAGGCCCACAAAGGAAACATCTGTAAGTTATCATGTCTGTTTATATGTACGATTAACACCACACTGATATGATAACCATTTCTAGCGTTCGCGCTCACCATTGAGGACTGGCCCGTTCATGGTGAAGATGCAAAGGCTGCCCTTGAGACCATGAAGGACAAGTATTTTGTTGTCCCCATTCCTGCCTACGACATGCATGGCGATCTGATTCACCCCACCTTCTACCGCCGTCGCCTTGAAGGTGCCTTGGTCGCTGTTCGTTTCACACTCACACACTGGGCCATTGGTAACAAGGACGCAGGGACCGGTAGCGACGTTTTCACCGCGGACATCATCAATCTTCGTGTTCTGGTCCCACCCAGACCTACTGTTGTTACCCCTCGCAAACGTGGTCGTGTTCCAGCATTTGACCCGATGTCTCCCAGGCCTGCAAATAAAACCCGCCGCCTCTTTGAATAAGGTATTCATGCTGAGCTTCTATTTAATTTTGATGTACTAACCTTACCCATTGTCAGATTTGAAATGTCTGTACGCCTGCCATCGCATCGTAGCTTAAAAGTTAAGAGTCTGCCCTTCGGCCTTTAACATTTGTTTTCTGCACTGTTTGTAAATACTTGTCCCAAGTTGCTGTAACAGCAAAAATATCTTTCTGTGCGATATGCTAAGTTGAATGTGATTGCCAGTGCACTGAACAAACTTTCCTCAATACTCAATAGTTTACCGTGTTAGTATGTCACGGCCCTCTTGTCACACAGTGACTCAGCCTGCAAGCAAGGTTGCTGCCGGCAAGACGGCACCCCCCCCGAGTTCTCACTTACAGCTGAATTCAAAACGATAGACCGCTGTCCCCCAGCTTTGCTCAGGGTCGGAGAGATCCGGCACACGCACCTTTCCTAAACGGGGTTATATCCCGCCCTATTTGACAAGTCAATATATTTCAAGTAATCATTTTACACCAACTGGTACATCCCCATACATACAATACCACTAGAAAGGCATACAGATAATTGTATAGACATCATAGCATTTTTACTGCAATAATCTGAAGACAACATTACTGAAGTGTGACTATTCAGTTCCCAGGCATGCGCGCTTGAGTACCATAATTGGGCATGCCACGTGTGTCGGATCTCTCCGACCCTGAGCAAAGCTGGGGGACAGCGGTCTATCGTTTTGAATTCAGCTGTAGGAGAGACCTTGACAAGCAAGGTGATGAAATTAAAAAAGACTCCGCCTAATTTACGCCACATCGCGCCACATTCCCACATTTCTCAGGAAAGTCGCGAATCTTCCCAGCTCGATCCTCAGGCCTCCGAGCTGCCTCGCTCAGTTTACTGAACTTCACGGGTGGTTCCCTTTTACCCTCACCATGCTCTAATCTTAATATTTGAACTGGACAACCTCTGGAAAGAATCACCACCGACATACCGACATGACTCCTTCTGCCGCTGCCCCTCTGCCGCAACACAAAAAGTGTGAGGCTTCATCTCAGACAAATGCCACGGACGCTGCCTCATCTCACAGCTTTAGTGTTGTTACCGTGAGTAATTCAGTAGTTGAGTTTCTTAGTGCGATGAATATCTTTATTGTCAACGGGCAATTTCTGAAGAGGTCATGCGGTGCGGCCGGTGCCAATGCATAATGCCTCACCTCGGTCAAACCATTTTACTCAGTGTATAACATCACTTGCATCAATGCGTATCTATACTGCTACTATAAGCAATGTATAAATGATAAAATAGCCCAAATATTATGATCATCAACGGGTTTGACTACTGTCATGCTAGTCGCATTGGACAGTCCGTTCACCTTCGGAAGTATGGCCCAATCCGCATACAAGAAGTGGACAAAACTCCCCCAGAGTAGAAATACCAATTACGTTTCGGTGGGTGACACGGTGGCGTTATCAGTTGGGACCTTGCGCGTGCTCAGCGGATGACCCACAGTGTGTATTTCACTTAATCAGACTGGATTGTACCTTTTCTAGGAAACGGATATCTTCCCACAGTACCTGGTGCGAGGATATCAGTTTGGATGCCGGAATTCACCCGATCTTTGTTGAAAGATACAAGTACTTAAGCTCCCGGTGCTCACCCCCCTCTTCCAAGCCAAGACTCAGGCTCCGGTATGTCCACGTCACCCTACGATGGGATATTCACGAAAGAGTAAGTAGTATTGCGATGCTTCCTGGTTGCTTGTCGCTGACGTGGGAGTTGCAACCAGGTTGACAGATAATTACATTTATTTTGGGTTGGGCGGTGAGATAGTAGTATCCGCATCATTGTCGGTTATCTGCTGTACTGAAACGAAATTGGTCACTGATTTAGCTCTTGCGATATATGAGTATCTCCTTACAATGTCGCAGGAAGCTGCCAGGGTATGGGGCCGACGGTGTACCCTCACCACCATCCTCTTTCTGTTCAATCGCTATCTTTTGATTATCGTCACAGTGATACAAGTCGTTCAGATGTCTGTGACAAGAGCGGAGGCGAGTACATATACATCTAGTAAAGCAATGCTTGCTGATACAAGAATCAGAGGTGTGCATGCTAATGTGATCTGTTGCTACAAAACCAAGATAACAATGCGTACCGTGCGTTTAGCTGCCATGTTTTGACACCACTCGTCCTTATAACATCGATGTCTCAAGTGACTATCTTTGCGTGTATGTCATTCTCAATCTCACAGGGCAGAACATGTTAAAATGGGTGTGCAGCGTTCTCCGCGCTTAGGATTTACGCGATCCGTGGTTGCAATATCGTCATATCTCTCCTCGTTTTTATGATGAATATGGTACCGGTGGCTGCGAACATTGTATGTTTGCCTAGTGGCTTGCAGGAGCGGATAGTTTTCACGTTTGAACAGGTTGTTTACAGTAGAAGCGACGTCAAGTTCGTCATGAACCAAGTCATGGGCGAAATGTGTCTGCAACCAAACAATTTAACTCCCACGGCAAGGCTCAGGTATGACGGTTCGCTGTACATCCCGATACACACGTATTGACTCGTTCGGGTACTGTGACAGATGTTAGTGCAAGTTTAGTCGCACAGGTCTGAAAAGATATTGATCGCTTCCCAGTGGGTCTGGCTACCAGACTTGCCACAGTAATGGCCGACGCTATTGTACTTTTCGCCACCTGGCGAGTAGCATATACATCCAGCACACGGGCACCGATCTTCACAGTACTCCTACGAGATGGTTCGACGCATTGTTTGTCTCACATTAGTCTCGTACTAACTTATGTGCTAGGAACCGTTTACTTCGTGTGAGTATCTATACTATTCGCTATTTGCATATCTACAATGCCATCGCCAATAGAGTTCTTCTTTTCTTGAACGTGGCGAAATTTATCTCCGAGAATTCCGTAAGTGTCCCGCTCTTTGGCCGTGTGGGCAGGTTGATTGACAATCGCATTAGTGGTCATCAATGCAACAGGCCACTCCTATTATCACTTTTATCCAAACGTACATCGCCCTTTGAATCAGGTCGATGAACAATCACTTACCACATTCAACAGCTTACAACCTATACTGATTTCGAGGTTCCTCTTGAATCTACGGCAGCTCCCTGATAATCACTATGTCGCAGAACGCTTCTCTATGACCACGTCTATCAAATGGTTCAGCAGTCAATTGTCGAATTCAAACATCTTGGGCAACTTGGGACAGCCTCTCGAGCATGCTGAGCTTGGGGACGAAGAACTTGAAGAAATGGGTTTAGTAGAGGAACTCAATCGATCAACAAGTCGATGATAGAATGCAACGGAACTCTATATAAAAAGTGTTGTACCAGTAAGTTCTACTCTGCTTTTACATTCGTTCTGAATCTCTTACTAATTGTTCTTCTGTTCTTAGTTCTATTATTATTACTATCATTATTATTAAAAGACCGGAAAGGAAAGGACTTTAATTTCGCCGTATTAATGTTGTATACTAGCGTAAATGTGTACTCTCATTGATTTTGTTTTGTCTTTAGCAAAACTTGAGTGCCCCCGCGTCAACGACGAATATGGCTGCGGTCCGGCGCGTGATCTGCCGAGACGGCGAATATCAGCCGGAAGACGTTCTGCGCAAGACTTTCTGTGCAAGTTCGAATCCTGATCATGGCTACTACTTAGCTCAGCTACCATCTGCTACCATTCGACACTGCGCAGATTCACCTCCTTGGCCGTCGGACAGGGGCAGTATGTTTTATGTAGTTTCAGATGAATGAAATCATTCTTCATCAGTCTCGCGATATCAAAAAGGCGCCAGTTGGGCCAGACTCCATACCAATGAAAGCAGCCATGATTCCGCCGCTTCGTTTACAAATCGAAGAAGAGAGGCAATGCTTCAAATCATGAGGTTTTCCCTGTCTTAGACCTGGCTCGTCACTGGATCATGGGCGACGATCTTGCGTGCGTGTTATTAAAGTACACTTCGCGCCGCCGTGCACTGCCTTCGAGCGATGTGTTTCATCAAACTTTCCGAGCTCTTGCGTGACGAACTTCTTCCATGCTCACGCTTGCGATGCACGTAGTCACAGCAATACTGCTATGCGATCTCGTCTGGTCCCTGATCAAGGTCGGCACTTAAGAGCAAAGACCACGATCTCACCAACTTCAACAGCTCGATTGCAACATGTCAGGTCAGCCAGTTGCCATTCAGTCGGAGGTTATCGCATTGTTTGCATCAGAGTAAGTGCTATGCAGTGCGGACTCGCTGCAAACTTCTTCGTGTTGATTCAGTATTCAAATGTACAGGATCACGAATAATTATATCAATTTTGGGATAACTGGTGAGTCTTCTCTTGCCCCTCCAGGATGCAACCTCTCTGACGATAAAACACAGCCCTCATAGCATATGAATATCTGATTACTTTGGGACAAGAGGTTGCCACAATGTGGACCTCGTCAAGATGGACTGCTACAACCATCCTTTTCGTTTTCAATCGCTACTTGTTGATTGTTATGTTTGCAATACAGTACATCCCTGCGTTAGGGACAAAAGTTCGTTCCTATCTATGTACATCAGAGCCTGTCCTGACATTTCTTAGAGGTACGTTGGGTGCACCCTTGTAAATTCAACATACCTGGCGCCTGACGCCAATATACTCAGTTGCCATATTGTGATATCTCTGGTGGACGCATTCATGTTGTGTTTGTTCCTTGTTTTCGCCCGTAAGCCTACATTATCCCAGCCTGGATAATACTAATACATTCTACAGTATTCTCTGCACTCCGTGTATATGCTCTTCGCGGTTGCAGTCTTCTCTTCTGCCTCTTCATCTTGGCCTTGAATCTAACGCCAATAGTTTCCGACATTGTACGCTTGCTCGGCCGCATTTGGAGCATAGATACAACTCTGACCGAGATGAACAGCTTTTTTACATTACCGAAAGTACCCATTTGATCAAGTTACCGGCCTTAGGAGCATTGTGCTCTTCTTCAAGCAGGCTATCCGTTGGGCTGAACTTTAAGTGAGTTAACTATAGAATTAATCATAATCTACCTGGCTTATCTAGTTCAACAGACGTGTGTATCTGGATTCTGACTATGACGTTGTGGGCAAAGACTGACTGTGTTCCAGTGGCCCTACTTACGAGGCTCTCAGTAATGCTTGCGGACATCCTTGTGCTCTATGCCACCCGGAGGACAGCATTAAAATGTAACGTCAGGGCACCAATCTTCAAAGTACTTCTTGGAGATGGTTCGACGCATATTTATCTCCCCTATGCGTATATGCTGACTGATCTTATTTCAGGAACCGTTTACTTCTTGTGAGCTTTCACAAAGCATATGGTTTTACTGGTCCTGAACAAATTCTAGAGTATTCCTGGCTATGAACGTAGCTCAGATCGTCTTTGAGAATGTCGTGAGTGCTATTCTTTCCTTCACTACCACATTTTCGGGATGAATGACCACGTTACGTTTCCAGGCATCCCTTAATCATTTACTCCGGTTGGGATTTTTATTCAAGTGTATGTGGACTTTCACGTCAATAGTTAGACAACGTCTTACCTTCAAATTCTAGTTTAACACCGATCCTTATCTCCCGTTTCCTGATGAACCTACGGGAGATTGATACCGGTCGTTATGTTGCGGAACGCTTCTATCTTTCGACAAACAGTGGGTTGGTTAGCCAGATTCAAGTCCAGTCGAGCATCATCGGCAACATGGGCGAACTACACCGATTACGAGCTGCTTCAGGGTGAACATACACTCTAGACAACTCCTTGAAATTTGTCGTGAGTTACTCTCCAATATGTCGTTGATCGACCTCATCCCAACTCTAGTTATAGACGAGGTCAAGAACCTAGACTAATTTATAGATATTATTCGCACATAGTTTCGTCCTCTGGTAGATGGGTAGTAATAATTCCCAAAAATTGAAGAATGCTGGAGAATGCTGTGGAATCGAAATGCCACAACTCCTCGCTCGGACATGGGTGTACTTCGTTGATATTGTACTAATAATTGCGTCGATTGAAATTGTGCAAGAGTCGAGGATGCGAGCCGTGGTATCCGGGGTCTCACTCTTCGACCACAGACGAGAAACCACTAGCACTGAGTTAAATATTTGTTTTGATAAGTAGTAAAACCAGATATAAAATGTGGATAAATAACCTAGATTTTATAAGTTCTTGAGAGTGATCAAAACGTGAACAAAATACAGCAAATCCGAGATATAACCGGAAAACATCATCAAAACTGTAAGTTATTTGTAAGTTATACATTATTTATGTGAAATACAAAACTTTAACAAAACTAGGATTTTTATTTACAGATAGGTTCTGGTTTTGACAGCGTCAAAAACAATCAAATGACCCAGTGTAGTTCCAGTGTCATACCAGATCAATAGTCTCTTTCTCCTGTTCGTCCATGGCCTCGACTAAGTCATCGTCGCAGAACGCTAACCTATCGCTACCTCGTCGCTCACGGGCACAATCCAAAAACGATGATGTTAAGGTAACAGTCTATCGCTCGTATGCCCCGATGCCAACTAAGTCCTTCTGGTGAAGTCAACAATGGTGAAATCGGAGCCAGAGCCTCCTTGTCTACCTTCCTCTCCACTGGCCACAAGGTCGCCGGAACTTCTTGCTGCTGGGACTCACCGCGTGCACCCAATTCCGCCCAATTGTCGACAAGGAGCACCGGGTTATACCGAGAATAGAAAGGTGTGGATGCAGTCTGCGGCACGGGAAGTGAGAAGCTGGGGAGTGACCGTTACAAAGGTTAAATTGCTGTGAGTGACACCCTTTTTGACCTCTGTATGATCCCTTTTGATCAAATGGCTTTTAGTTCCGATGGACTGGTTATTGACTGGTGCGTCTATAATCCTTTCTACTAAACTTTAGTTCTTATATGCATGAGCGGCGCAGGGAGAGGCCTTCCAAAGAGACGACCGGCTCTGATTTACCTCCTCTTCAAACCCAGCACGCTCTTACGACCACACCAGCTCCTGTACCTGTTCAATCGCGAACTCCCTCTATTCCATCTACGGTATCGCCAACGTCCACCCAAGCTCCCGTTCCAATAACTTCAGCATCATCCTCTCAGCCTCAATCTGCACCTACAACTGCCACGGTGACTAATGGCCCTCGGCCGCAGTCTATTTTTGCGAAGCTTTTGGCAAAGCAGAAGTTGGTTCTTGCTCAGAGGCAAAACGAAGTACGACTGCAGATGCAAGAAGAGGCGGAAAGACAGCAGGAAATAGAAAAGGAACGGATGAGGTCACCAATGCCAGTAACACCACCGCCATACGACGATTACGAGGATTACCATAGCGTACGCCCCAACGCTCGATTATTTTTATTTCCCACCTTCTCAATGCTTTTTCTAGGCCTTCCCGGAACCTCCAACTACCAGTTCATCTCAGGTCAGTAGTAGGTCCCCGACTGTGGAACTAAGGAAGTACTTTCCTTTGCCGAGGTCGAAAAAATCCACTCTCCAAGTAGCTTCCACTTCAAGCCAGGCAGATGCCCCCCTTCTACACAGCTCTGAGCGCTCACTGCGACGTCAAGCATCGTCCGTGCTACCAACACATGTCGCGAAACGACCTCGAGTAGAGACACCCTCGAAAGTTGAATGTGAGAAACTAGAAGAAAATGCCCTGCAGTGGCTTTCACGGTCCGTCTCACTTTCGACGGATCTCTCACTTCTCATTGCATTCCTTAGTGGCAATTTGCTCACCCTTACAGGTATATCACGACTTTCGATTCAGATCGCGCGGCACTCGCATCTGCCTACTCTCAATACGCCACATTCTCAATCCGCACTCTATCACACTTGGCCAAGACCAGGCGACGGTCTCCTGTCTTGACGTCTCCTAGTACAGTAAACACCACAGGCGTCAAATCAGGGACCTTTGATATTCTTTCATCGCTGCTGGAACTTCCTGACTCGTTCTCCTTCAATGCTAAGGATAGTGAGCATCCTCCCACTGTGGAGTACGACCTGGTTGTGGCGTTCGACATGATTGTGTATGGCACAAGTGGTTCTGGGGGCCCAGGAGTCATGCTCGTATGCTATGTGGATCCTCAGGGAACTCATGAGCCCAAGGACAAGGACGGCGGGCGGTGGGTCTGCGAAATGCAGTTTATCCTGAGGCAGCGGGCATGGGACGACAACGACGCGTGAGTGTTTCGTAGCTCCACCTATATATATCCAAACACTCATCGTTTGGTTGTAGGGGTGTCGATGGCCTTTGGGATCTCGTCGCGCTGTCACATCAGATGACACTGAGGCGCATACCCGCTCACACGGAATGGAATTGGACATAGGACGAAGGTAATCCGATCCACCTTGGTTTACGGCACTGTCCCATGACTCTCACAAGCGTTGACGGACAAAAAAATATACGGTGCATATTGGTTTGTATTTATGCTGCATCCATGTATGCATCCATGTAATGTAGAGTATACCAGTTGAATACGTGACCCAGTTGTGAAACAAAGTGTGCCCAATGAGCCTTTGTCGTCGTGGTCTCGTTTTACAGGGGGCTTTCAGGTCCGTTTACCCACGTGTCTTCACCAGTGGTACCAGGATTCATGAACTCTATTCGTTTGTCCCGGTTTCCACCCCGTCAAATTCTGGTGTTTACATCGCTTTCGACCAGTAATGTCTACCTCAAGCAACAGCAGCCTCGGAAAAGGATCAGATCTCCGAGACCGACAAACATTCCCTACATTGGCTGACTGTCCAGGAGAATATGAACTGGACCGTCGCTACTACGAACCAGACCCTGCGGGCGGAATAATGGCATATTGCAAACGCCATTGGTGTTTCCTAGGAGAAATATACGAGGTTACCATTTTCACAAGACTGGTGATGGACGTGCGAGATTCGACAGGGAGAATGGCTCGCGTAGCATGTTATGACAGCGTGGAAGTAAATTATAGAATGTAGAGGACTTGGGAGGATTGGGACGGACTTCAAACGTTGAGGATAGAATATTAGTATACCAGCATCTCCAGTATATAATGAGATACAAACTACATGTTGCAAAGTTTATAAATGTATTGTGAGACATGCGAAACTTGTCCAGAGCAATACAATACTGACATCCCATCATATTCTGATAGGATGCTTAGCTACTATGCTCGTTGCCTGTTGGTACTATGTCTGCGCTTGTGTCCTCCATTTGCTGTTCCTCCTCTATCTGTGGTTCTGTCTCCCTCTGTTTGACCTCTCGCCCTGACTTGGAGTCCTTGTCCTGTTCCTCTTGTTCCTCCTCACTGTCATGAATAAACATCGCGCTCTTCGGCTGTTTACCTTTCTTTGGGGCCGGCTTCTTTCTGGGCTTATAGATGACTTCTCCCGTGGCCTGGCGTTCTTGGTTACGACACTGTTGTTCCTCTAACTCACCCGCTGATAGCAGCTTCCATGCGCAGGTCTTTGTATGAAGGGCATGGAACAACTTCTCAAGTTCCTGTTGTCCTCCAACATCGCCTGGATTGACAAACTTTTTACACAGCCAGCCTTGAAGTTCAACACCATGCTGCTCAACAATTTTTTTTCACATCAGCGTTTGAACAGACGACCTGATGCGCCTGGAGGCGCCTGGTCCAGGCGCTCCAGGGCGCCAGGTAATAGCCTGGCGCCAGGCATGTACCTCTGGGCCAGGTCACATTTCTGGCGCCAGGACACTTCCAGGACACTCCAGGACACCGAGTTTTCCAGGTACAATTAATCTTGACAGGCATTATTTCTCCAGGTCTCCAGGCAGCTCACAGGATTGGGAAATTTCCAGGTAGATCAGGCATTCACGCAGATTTTCAGAAATCGGAAACCATGTTGTGATATTACGTAAGATAGCAGAAGACAATGTAGATTAGATAGAAGCAGATAGAAGCGCGAGTGCAATATTTTAATGAATGATCGATGTTCACCGATCTCACTCAGAATCACCAGAATAACCGTCGTCATCATCATTGTCCACGATCATCAAAGCGCGGTCGTCCTCCGCCTCGTCCTCTTGCAACTTCATCAAGGTCTTGCTCTGCTTGACATGTTTCATACCGGCTCTGATAATCCTCCCCCACTGCTTCTCATCCAACTTCAATATCACTTTGACGTAGTTATGCGTAGCGGTGCTCCAACCACCTTCGGAGAACGTCCTGAGCCTTGAGTAGAAGTCCCTCAAAGACTCGGCGAGATCGCCTTCCCCCTCATCCAAAGCCGACTGGACGTCAGCGTCCTGCTCCTGTTCGGTCATTAATCGGCCTGTTTGGTACAACAATAATCCGCGTTCGACCTCCAAATCAAGGTAAGTGTTTATCCATCTTGGTACATTGATTTCCCACTCACTGCAGCCGCGCACATGGCTAGTCCTCCAACAGGTAATCCAAAATTGATAAGAGACCCCGTGGTGTGGTCGCACTCGCCTAGGTAGACCGCAAACGTTCGCATCAGCACTTCTGCTTGAAACGCTCCCTTCCCGTTCTATCAGAGCCCCGTGATCAGTAACACAGGCCCCCGAGAAGAAGGAAGCCGAGATGTACCGTATCGTCCCGGTACATGCAGTAGTATCTCGGCTTGAGGTGCGTGGACACGTAGTCGCTGCGTTCCTCCTCAGTATCCAACTTGCGGTCTTTCCACAGCCACTGGACCGCAGCAATTCCCCTCTTCCCAACATTACTACGCCATTCATACAAGCGCTGTGCAGCCTAGTACCAGACATTAGCCCATGTAGGTTGACAAGGTAAGCAATATTCTTACCACTTTATATATTGCCGTAGATGGAGTGACAAGTTCTTTATGCTTTGGAAACCAGGTGGACCACGACTGTTGCAACACATCAATCTCTTCGCCCGTGGAGTCCCCATCCCATGGGTTGTGAAGGGTGGCTATGAAATGAATATAGGAAGAAACAACCTGCCCCCGCCATATTGCCTTACTGTTAGAGATGTTGGGGAGGGGGACGTCCCCCGTCGCTGGGCTCCTTTTTTTAGTAGCGCGAGTCCTCTTTGCCTTTGCTACTAGTGGTGCTTATTTTGTGTCTTTTGCATCAGTACCGACTGACACATTCATCTGCAATAGATGTATTGGCAGTTGAGCAAGTTCAATGGCGATCCGCAACAATCATACTCACCAATGTTGTATCCTGGCTAGCTGCTATCGACTTCAAAGTTGATGTAGCTCCTATCGACGACTTGGGCGACACAGTACTTGCATTGGAGCTAATCACTATGGCACTTGGAGTAGATGCTCGAGATGCGTTGGATGCCAGCGAGGATGACGACGATGAACTATGTAAGCAAGGGGAGCTGGAACTTGAACCTTTACCAGCAACCTTATCCCTCCAGTTCATAACCAGACCTTTTGCCATGTTTGTTTTCGCTTTTTTCCTGTATCATAGATAACTGATCAATTGTCTTATCAGACAGGTACTAGTCTCAAGCACTCACACTGCGGGTTTAGCAGCCTGTTCAAGTTTGCGCAATGCCTTCCCACTGCTGGGTGGCTCTGCCGGTGGGTCCTCCTCGTGTACGACCGCCTTGCGTTTCCTTGACTGATCCGGATTCATTGCAAGCAGGTTGAGCGCAACACGGCTTTCGATTGGGCTCCGATCAAGAACGACAACGTTGCCTTGGCTGTTGCGGCCAAAGAAGACGGCATTGGACTCAAAAAAGGTTAGTACCATTAATGAGTCAGTGGATTCATCACATGAACACTTACTCGTCTCAATGGTCCCCCAGGTACCATGGCTGCAGCAGGCACCTCAACATCTTCCAGTGTTTTCTCAGCCTCCATCTCAAAGTCAGCAACCACCATCTCAGAGGAGCTCTGGGGCCCCTCAGAGCCAGCCTTTTCATCGTCAGCCCCTCCATCATGATCGGACATCTCGACATCAACATCTTCAAAGATCTCCTCGATAGGAGACGATGGCGGAACAGGGGGCTCCTCGATCTCCTCAATGGGAGAGGCTCGAGCTGCGAGCTGCATCTCCGAGATGGAGCGTGTGCTCACCACCTCTTGAGCATCCCGTTTGGCAATCTCGCCCTGCAGCTTGGCGATCAGCTGCTCCAGCTCCACGACCTTCGTCTCCTTTGAAGCTTTCACTTCCTTCGCTTTCGACCTCGCCGCTTTGCGCTTTGAGTTGCGGTTGGCTCTCTCAGGGTCGGAGTCCTCGCTGATGTCAACCAAGCCGGGATGAGCATTGGCGTTCTTGGCTCGGGTGCTAACACGAGGAGGAGGAGCTACAGTTTGCTTCTTTTTCTGAGCTGTCTTGGCCATTGCTGATAGAGAATTGTTGAAGGTGTGCTTGGAGATAATACTAGTAGGGTGGTACCAACTGACTTGGAAGGAACGAACGAAGCTTGTCTTCGTTCAATGCCAGATTTAAAAATGTTGGGGCGCTACCGGCTGGACCCGGATCTGAGGTACGCATATGCTCCACCTTCCCAGTCCGAGTCCGCTCACACGTATCTCTCAGTACTACCTATTCAATGCCTCGCCGCAATACCTACAACATCCTACGATTTGACTGTCAGCATTGCAATCGATCTTTCTCAACGCAGGGTGGCCTCAAGAAGCACAAGAATTCTGCGCATAAAGAAGCACAATTCATACTGCCTCAGGCTTCCACGTCCCCACCCACCAATAATTTCCGGTCTACATTCGAATATCAGGACGAGCCTTCTGACAGCGCACAAGAGTTTCCAGGAGATGCCGGGACTGTTCCACTCCCAGTCGAGTCTACATATTATCATCCTATTTTAAATGGTACGGCGTTTCCTTTTTGAAAAAATAAAAGCTCACACTTTCCATTCTAGCAGTACCCTGCAACCAGGATGGCAATACGGTACCAAAGAATACACCTCCCGCTCCTTCCAAAGTGCAAAACGACGACTGGAAACCGTTTGAAGGCCGAATCGCCTTTGAATTGGGGGAGTTTTTGTATAAGGAAGAGCAGATGTCGCAGCGCAAAATCAACAAGCTCTTGGAGCTCTGGGCTGCATCACTACTGGAGCATGGTGGGACACCCCCATTCGCATTGCAGCAGCACATGTACGACACAATTGACGCTATCACGGTTGGCGATGTCCCCTGGAAGACCTTTTCCTTGAAGTATTCAGGTGACGTGCCAGACGGTGATACACCAAGCTGGATGCTTGCAGACTACGACATCCATTTCCGTGATCCAAACTTACTTGCTCGTCAGCATCTCAGCAATCCGGGTTTCAAAGACGGGTTCGACCCCATCCCAAGACGTGACTTCGATTCCAAAGGCGGTCGCGTCTATAATGACTTCATGTCGGGTAGCTGGTCATGGAAACAGGCCGACATACTTGCTCAAGACTCAAAAAATTGTGGCGCAATGATCATGCCGCTGATCTTTGGGAGCAACAAGACCACGGTATCGGTAGCGACTGGGCAAAACGATTATTACCCGCTGTACATGTCCAGCGGCGTGATAACGAATCCCTATAGGCGAGCTCACTGTGACTCTGTAGTGCCCATCGCATTCCTGGCGACTCCGAAGGGTATGTACTGGAGCTTCTTAGAACCCGAGTCCTTGACTGATTATTTCATTGCAGCTGGCAGGAAATATGACAAAGATCCTGTATTCCAGAAATTCCGCTGGCAGTTATTTCACAAATCGCTCGCATTCATCATGCAGTCGCTCAAGCCCGGGATGACTACGAAGCAACTCATGCGATGTCCAGATGGCCACTACCGACATGTTTTGTATTGCATTGGCCCTTACATTGCAGATTATCCTGAACAGGCTCTTCTTACTGGAGTTGTGAGCGGTTGGTGCCCAAAGTGAGTTCAGAGCGCCTTCTCAGCGGTCAAAGGTGTTTGGGGTTCCAGTGTTACTTTTGAGCAGTCAGTCCTGTGTATCCAATGCATTCTCCAGTCTGTGTTTTATCATCGCATATTTGACTAACCGATTCTTCCACAGATGTTTAGCCCCCAAAAAAGACCTCGATGATGGCATACATGGCCGACGTACACGTGATTTAACGGATTTATTCATTGAAGCATATGATTCCAGCACTCTCCATACACGGTACGGAATTCATGCTGATATTGTCGTACATCCCTGTTATTTCTGCTATTGCTGTCAATGAACTCATAATGTTTGCAGCCTTTTACAAATGATTTCCCTCGTGCCGATATTCACGAGCTAATCGCGCCGGACCTTTTACACCAAATTATTAAGGGTACATTCAAGGACCATCTCGTGACGTGGGTTGGTGAATATCTGATACTCGAACACAGAGAAGCCGCCGGAAATGCAATACTAGATGACATTGATCGCAGAATTGCGGCAGCACCTCCGTTTCCTGGCTTGCGTCGCTTTCCAGAAGGACGCCGCTTCAAGCAATGGACTGGGGATGACTCCAAGGCCCTCATGAAAGTACGTGGATTGTCTATTTCAGTCAGATGCCGCGCTCACAGCCAACAATCACAGGTATACTTACCTGCTATTGCTGGCCACGTACCGGATGCCATGGTTCAGACCATTGCAGCCTTCTTAGAATTCTGCTACCTCGTTCGGCGGCCTTCGATTAATCAGGATACAATTCGCAAGATAGAAGATTGCCTTCACCGGTTCCATACGCACCGCAAGGTATTTCAAACAACTGGTGTTCGGAGTTCCTTCTCACTACCTCGTCAACACTCCTTGATGCATTATATATGGGCCATTCAGCAATTCGGAGCCCCTAATGGCCTTTGCACAAGTCTCACAGAGTCTCGTCACATCACCGCTGTCAAGGAGCCCTGGAGACGATCAAATCGGTTTGAGGCCCTCGGACAAATACTCACCATTAACCAAAGGCTCCACAAGCTCGGAGCTGCCCGTGCTGATTTTGAAGAACGCGGCATGCTCAAAGGAAACATCATTTCGGCCACACTGAACGCGCTGCTTCACGCGCAAGGCGAATCCAATCAAGAAGACCTGCTATTACTGGCAGAGGATCATTCCGCGGAAGTACCAGTGGGAGAGTCCATAGGTGTAGGCCTTCCTGCTGCGCAAGACGGTGCGACTGTTAGCGGAAGCCAAACGGAGCAGGCTTCACTACCACCGGATGACGATGAAAGTCCAGTAGATGGAAAGCAGATCGTCGGATTTGTAGATCTGGCCAAGACACCACGTAAGTCTTGTTCATCGCTGCTGCTAGTGGGTTATTGACTTATCTGTCTCACAAGAACGTGGCTATCCACGTACATTACTCGGTTTGGGACAGTACATGGGGTGCCCGTCGCTCGCAGACCATGTTCGACGCTTCCTCTATGATCAAATGCACCCCAATTCCAATCATTCTTCTGCAGATCTTGAGCTCGAGGAATGTCCTTCCCTACCTGACTCGCAACGCATATCAGTATTCCATTCGGCGTGTGCAACATTCTACAGTCCAAGCGATATAAGTGGCCTCGGCGGAATGAAGTCTGAACATATCCGGTCTTGTCCTCGCTGGCGTGGTAAAGAAGAACGCCGTGACTGTGCCTTTGCACAGAAGGACAGCAGTATACCTGGGATCAAAGGCTTGTATGTCGTACGTATCCGGTTCTTCTTTTCCTTCCAGGTTGGCGGGCGACAGGGTGTCGTTCATCCGTGCGCCTTCGTAGAATGGTTTAAACTAGTAGCCGACGAACGCGATCCTGTCACAGGCATGTGGGTAGTCGAGCCAGAGCTTGATGTTGATGGTACGCGAGATGTGTCCGTTATTCACTTAGATACTCTTGTGCGTTCAGCACATATTCTCCCAGTATTTGGAGACGAATTTTTGCCTACAGACTTTCACTTTTTATATACCCTTGACGCATTCCGGGCATACTATGTAAATCAGTTTGCAGATCATCACGCCAATGAGCTCATTATGGTTTAAATCTGTCTAATTACAGCCGCATTATTTGATTTTTATTGACCTGGAAAGTACCTGTAGTCCTGGAAAGGACATATAGACCTGGAAAGTATATAGAATCCTGGAAAGTATATAGAATCCTGGAAATATGATTATTCCTGGAAAATCCGGCACATTCTGGCGAATCGGGAGATCTTTTTCAGGGGCGCCAGGGCCATCAGGTGCCGCCAGGCGCGTCAGGTAGGCTGTTCAAATGCTGATGCATAGTTTATGTAATTCATAAGAACTTCGTGAGTGATTCCCTTCATTTTAAGTATCGTATCTGGCAAAGATTGTAAGTTTGACATCTGTGATTGAACACAGGAACATCAGCAAAATAAACATATGCTTACAAGGCAGTTGTCGGGTTGCAAGTTGCCCATGGACCGGGGAGCGTTTACATGGCCATGTATGGCACACCTATTCGGCGATGACATGCAAGTAAATGCAAGTGCTTGACTGATTGGTGACCGCATCACAAGGAGCCGTAAGCAGGCATAATTCAGGTGATAGGAATACAAGGCTCTATGATACACTTGTAAGTCAGATCTGAACATCGTCTGTGACGTGACTTGACAGGACCCTGGATAATTCTCCACGAGCTTCAATCCCCGGATCCCAAAAAATCGGGCCTCCAGAGGCCCAATGTTGCATCCCAACCCCGAAATTTAGCCTCATTTTGGCCGGGAGGTACAGTACAGGATAGCACAAAAAATTGGCTGAAGGCCGAAAAATTATGTGCCGGCGGGGTTCTTGAGGCTCAATTGGAAATAATTAGCAAAAATTGGTTGAGGTTTGATCTATAGGACCCCAAAATTTGGACCGAACCTGCCTTAGGTTATGTATACAACCCCGAAATTCGGCCGTAGGCCGACCCCGAAAAATGGCCTCCTTGGGATCAAACCTCTCAGGAAGTTATCCGGGGTCCTGACTTGATGCGCCGTCACACCTTGCGTGTAGGCGCCCATCGTACTTGCAGGTCGTTGGCCGTTGTTGGGCCTCTTTCCTTCAAACAAGACGCTACATCAATAAAAGTCGATGACGTAGGTCTCCCTCGCTCCATTTCTACACTCCGCCGCTATTCACTCCCTCCATCATATATAACAACAAATCTTCAGTTGCTACTCAGCAACTGATTTTCCCTTTCTACCACGACCGTCTTGCCCGTTCCCTGCTACCTGGCAGCTACTGATAGCGATTAAGGTAAGTAATCATTTGAATAGCTCACAGTTATGACCCATCATTTACTCAGACTGTTGTTAGATATACATGCGCTGCTGGTCGCAGCGCGCCACTTGATACTGCTCGGTGATGGTGCCAGTGAGTCTTATCATTCTCAACACAAGTGTCTGATGCTGATGCGCTTCTCCACAGGTAGCTCACTTGTCTAGGTGCTGTAGGACATTTCTTGGGTTTAGGTATGAGCCTCCATTATCGCAAGTCAATGCAGCGCGCTGACTTCACATCTTTGCGACAGGGTATTCATATATGCGCCTATTATTGTATGATATCAGTAGTTACACTAGCTATGATTATTTGTATTGTAAATGCTGCTAAAATAAAATAAAATATATATTACTATCATATGGTTGGTCTGAATGATTGTATGAAGTGAAAATATGACTACTGATCTAATATACATTATGTGGTATTGCGAAGCTTGTATACCCTCACAAGGTCCAACAGGATTCTCTGCCTTATATGACTCACAATTATCCCGAACATCACAAACCTGACATGCTCGATATTTTATATCATATGAGCACAACTGATAGGTATTATCTTGTATTCAAAATGATGTTTATATGGTCTTACCTCAAATTGTAAAGAAATGTTTATTTTGCTGATAAATGAGGTACGTACTGAGTCCTTCTTGTATCAATGTGCAGCACTTGCTGATCAACTTATTTCCCTTCAATAGTGTATCAGCAGGAGCCGACGCTAGTGCCCCAATGTTATCAACTATGTTATGAAGTCAGAAGAAAATAAGTATGTACATTTGTCTTGATCAGCTAGTCCCGTTGTTACAAAAGCCTCCAGCTTCAAGGCAAGTGCTTTGGGCTCCATTTCTGGGACTGTCTTCACAAATGTCTCTGCGTGCGGCGTGAAGAAAGCCTTTGGTGTGTGATATTCTTCAATACTTGATTGCACGCCAATGTAGAAGCCCTCGACGCCAGTGCTTCTGCATACTGCAGTCCACTGATGATGTGATGAGCTTTGGGCTTTGGAAATACAAGTACCGACACACCTCTTGTTCCATTTTCTCAAACTGCCCATCCACCTTCTTTATCAATGCCTTTGGGGTCACTGTCTTCTCTAGATTCTCTTCCTTTGCCTTTTTCTTGTCGTATTCTTCCTTCATTTGCTTTTTCTCTCTTGTGGTGAGTTTTTCCCACTCTTCTTGCCGTTCAGTCTGATGGAACTTTAGCAGGCCCGAGAGACGTTCCCTCATTCCCTTCAAGTGACCTGTTGAAGTTGTCAGACACCAGGGATGGGCCAGACACCACAGTAAGTGCTACCTTTATTTATACTCTGCAGTTTGAAATGAATGAAGGCGTCCCAAGCAGATGACTTGTGTTGGGTCTTGAATAGATCTCCTCCGAGGTACATTTGACATTGGGTCCATGTCTTTGAGCTACAGCAACATTTCAGCCCTGTTGTGAGTTCAAAAATGTATGCCTTGCCGCCCAAATTCATCTGAAAGCTTGTTGACCGCTTCACTTTGATTGTCCCTTGCGTCTGCGAGCGCAGTCTTTAGTTGTTTATTTTTTTCATGGCATGCAATCTTGGCTGCATCACTGAGCTGTGCGGGTGTTTTTTGTGGTGCAACTTTCCAAGTCTGAGGCATGTTGGGTAGCAAACTGTAGACTAGACTTGAACTGTGGGTGGGAAAATACCAGTATCCAAGTTGCTGGATGAGATATACATCCAGCGGATCATCACCTGGTGCAAAGTATGCACGCTGGATGTTCGCTCGTTTGTTTGAACTGCAGAATGTACATATGTTTCCAAATTATGCAGAAATCCACATAGTGGTTCTGCTATCCCACAGAACTGCATTATATATTTCAAACAACCATAATAGCCTAGATTATTGGATGCTGGCACCACAATAGTGACTTGAGGAGACAGCAAGGAAGAGGGGGTTGTGATTGAAGAGGACATCAACAAGATTTCTTTGCAAGCAAGAGATGCAGGTACGTGCATGCTGGCTTCTGCACACCCAGCCATGGTATGTTCAGGTTATGCAGGCTCAGTCTCACCTAAGCCTTCTCGGATGGCGGCCAACCTTTGCGCACATTGTGCAGGAGTCAAATGCATATTGAATATGTCAGGGCAAGGCTGCTGCCCGCATGACAATATTGGAGTGGATGGTGAGGAACGTGGGGATGCCAGAGTAGAAATGTCGGCTAGTTGTTGCTCATGAGAGACTGGTGGTATGTAGATCAGCGGTGGCAAGGCGAATATTGCAGGTGCCCATCTCGAAAAGAGCAACAATATAATAATAAAAATGTTTATGGGAAAAAGAGCCATCCATTTCACGCCAACTGGTGACCGAGCTGCAGAAGAAACATGCCTGGGTAAGGGAATAGTATCAGCCAACACTCTTATAAGAAAATAAACTTGGATGCAGGCTTACCATCATACACGCATAAGCAATTGTGTGCGGGGTCACCTGTGTGCTGTGCATGGGACGAATGGCCTTTGGCGTGTTGTTCACTATCCTTCGATGCCACTGAAGACGGCGACGTAAAAATCGCGCGATAGACCTACAGTAGTCCGATTTATCAATCTCTGCAAATCAAGTACCAAGCTGTCACTACTTTACCTGGATTGCGATTGATCCCCGTAGCAACCATCATTGATGGCATCCTCATTGTAATCCTGGTCATAGAGAAAGGCAGGAAGGTCTGAGGCCAGGATGATTATATCCGACTCCAGGATCCTCCGACAAAAGCTACATGTATCACATCAGTAGAATCCTCAACATCAAATAATGTGCATACCCATCTGGATCCTGCTCAAAATCTCTGGAATACTTATGGGGACACAGCAGGCGACCAAATATATTGTCATTGAAACCACGCGTGGACTTCTGTTTGTAGGCAGGTTTCTTTTCCAACCAGGCAAGCTTTTCGTCCGCCTTGAGACCGTAATACTCAATAATATCAAGGCCGATGGACTTCAATGTCCCAATGTCATCAGAACGGCATTGTTTCTTGATACTGTCTATCTGTATAACCATAAACCATTAGCCTTTTGCCGTTATCATCAACTGATACATACCAGATCTAACAATTTGACCGGCGAGCCGGATGACTCAGCAAGTCCTTCAAGGACCTGGTCAAAGCTGGGTACCAGACTTTTTGTTCGTTGGTACATGCTGCGGTGTAGACAACGGTCCTTCTCCGTCCTAGGTACTAGTCAGTCACTGTACAACAATCAACAGAAACACTTACATGTTCCTTGTCAGTTCATCATTTGGAACTGGTATGGCTTCGCCTTCATTGGCCTCAGCCTCTGCGGCATCATAGGCGGACCCCACATGAAATGCTACAAGTCTCACGAATGGATCAATAGCACAACCAACCCAACGTGCTGCATGCCGGAATAGAGCCATTGGCTGATCACTGAAGAACTGTCAGTAGGTGGAATTCCGTTTATATGAGACTTACTTTCTAGATTTCTTGCGAGCGGTTTCAAGATCTACCGCATTGGCTAAAGCATCAAACATTTGCTTGGCTGAATGTGTCTCAGCAGATGAAGTTGGCGAGCTACCCGGGCTGGGCAAGGAGGAAGGTGCTGAAACCATAGATAAAAATGAGTAAGTGGCACAGATTAAAAGGAGTAGTACGCAAATATAACGCAGGTGAGGTAGAAGTTAGATGAATGTAGGCGTACAGAGGAAAGGGAGACAAAGTTCTAACGTGAGTCAACAAAGGTTTTTCAACGTTGGACGTGAGAACCGCTTACCTAAGAATTGTCAACAAGCTGAGATGCGTGACACGCTTGTTGAATCCCAGTCAACGAGACGCGTTATGTGTCTCAGATAGCACGTGGCAGCCGGTCAACACTCGGAATTCTTGAAGTTCCCAAGTTTGAGCTCGCTGCGGCTACCAGCAACGAAGGTTTCCGTTTCAACTCTCCACCACCCCAACAATGTCTCAGATACCACCCTCTTGGCCTGCCTCATCTACGACCCAGCAACTGTATAACTTTTGCTTGGATCATGCAGATTTGCCCCCTCCAAAGCAAAAGTCGTTGGCTCATCTTAGCGCAACTGCTCAACGTACATGTCCGATGTCTCAGGGATCAGGCCATCACCCCTCGCCTTCTTCACCAGTGATCAACGTATCGGTTGACAGAAATCCCAATGCCACATCAAGCCAGCAATTCCTTGGTGCTGCAGTTGTGTTGATTTCCTTGGATGCTATGCGAGGTAGCAACGGTCTAGTACGTGACTCGGATGCAAGCCTTTCTATGTTTCACCAGCTTACTGAGACTTACACAGACCTTCCAAATCACACTGCCATCGGCCTAAAGCACGAGTTGCCCCCCCACTAGGAGAATGATGCTGGGGGATTACCCAATTGGGTAATGAAAGCGCTCATACACGACGAAGAGTTTTATGGGCCATTGAGCACTCCCTGGTATGTTGTTGGCTTCCATGCTATGCCGTTCTCAATAGTGACACACCTCCTCCTTCTTTGGTTCACAGCATTCATGGTGGCCTGCGCTTGCGGGCGCACATTTTCAAATGATGCCGCCATATCCCTCCACCAAAAAGTCTGTGCACGTGCACAAGATGACTTTACCAACTTGCTCAAGCGCAGACGGTGATACGCCCCCTATTTTGTAGCCTCCAGATTTCGCGTTTCCCTCACTCGTTCGAGCTCCCAACTCATGTCCGTATCTTTGACATTTGAGCAGGCAAGCGCCCATGACCAGGCCAGGCGCCGGTTCGAACCAGGAACTTGGCGCACCATTACATGCAACACTACTATACCCAACTCTCGGCGCCCGTGTTATTCGAACCTTGCCCTATCCGATTTTCGCTGGCCTAGCCGTCCGTTATCTTCCAGTAGGGTTCACTCCCGCACTACGGCCCGACCAGCCCCAGTCTATCATAAAGTTCAAAAAGCCGCAGAATCGAACGCACGGTCTAGGCTCGCACCGCAGATCACAGGCGGTCCAAGCACTTCGTGATGCGCCCCTGGCCATGAGGAGACGAGGTGGCGCTCAGTAGCCTCGAGGAGGAGGGAGTTATTGTATTCAGTACCAGGTACGGTGCAAGGACCCTCTGTCCCACATGTTCGAACCAAGTCGTACCTTGTGCAACTTCACACTTGACCATCCTTATTTCTCCGGTTCTTGTATCTATAGTACTATTCCTCATTCAGACTTGTTAGGTAGTTCGTTGTACTTGTTTATCCTCTATTTTGTCACGGTTTCTGGAGTAGTATAAAATACTCCTGTACCTTACCAAAAGAAAACAGAGACCTGCACCCCACTCATCCGAGCACAAGTTC